>JZKD02S1664173.1:21524-35989 GCA_000966675.3 Picea glauca
ATCAATAACAACTAACCTTAATCAACACCTACCACTCTCATGGAGGTGAAGGAGAAAAGGAAGCAGGAAGAAGTAGGGCGTATGGAGGAAATGGAATGAAAAGTCAGCACAATTGTTGACTTGTTTGATAAAGAAACACAACTATGGAAAATGTTGGAGGAGGATCGATAGGCCCAACAGTGGGACCAGGAAAAGGATAAGATAAGCATAGATATGAAGAATCATTGAGCACCTCAAAGGAGTACAAGATATGAAGAATCTGTAAGCAAAACTCATAGCCACACAGGCATGGAAGAAGGATCGACAATCTCAAATAAAATATCTCTAAGAGCTAGAAGTGGAGTTCATTGCACAGGAAGAAGAGACAAAGAAGAACATGGCACAAATTCATGCAAAGTGTGTAGAGATGATCAATGAGGAAATTACAATGCAAGTATTGGACATGCTCAGAGAAAAGATCATACAAGATCAAACACACGAAAGGGAACTCACAGATAAGTTCCAGACTCTCGTAGGAGATGTTGAAGAAGTGCACAAAGTTTAGGTGGCTCCGAACAAGCCACATGTCAGTTGTGGGGGCCTATTGGATGTGGACCTAGTTAGGAGAAAAGGCTATTTTTGGGAAGAGAAGCATGAAAGGAGGAAAGAACAAATGGAAGGAAAAGTAGCACATGTAAGGGAAGCAGGTGAGGCGTGTATGCAAGGAATACCTAACAACGCTAGGGTTAGGATTTTTGTAATGAATTTCAATGGCTGATGATCCAAGAGTATAAATAGGTAGTACTTATAGGAATAAGGGGGTTGATCGAACGGAGATAACAAGGAAGAGAAAAGAAAGAGAGGATGAGAGAACAGAACAGATGGAAGAGAGTTGTAAGAACTATAATACTTAGTAATATGGTGAGCTAAGGAAGCAGTGAGTGACTTGATCCCGAGGGTTAGATCACAGGCTAAGGATCCTGGTGCGATCTAGTCATCCTCACAGGGATCGAGGAGCCCGTTGAAGAGAGTAAGATCTAAGATTGTAACCACACGCGACGTGATATATTACTAAACCATAATAAAGAGCTTGACAGCCATATCTTTGTGGACGTAGCACCTGTGTTTTGTGAATGAATGTATGCTTATTTATTGTTGTTAAGTGGTGAATGTTAGATGAATGAATTAACTAGTTAGATCTGGTATTTCACATGCATGAATAGAATGATTTATATAATCAAATTTTATACTAAATAATTAAATATTACAAGATACAACTACATATCTCCACTCATTCCAAGGTTTCAAACACCTGGTTATTTCAACCACCCATAGAGTTATATCGAGTGAGATTACACAGTACAGTTTGTGTGTTGCGTTGCCTTCTAGTCTACCAGAGGGGCCAATAGTTTTAGAGGTATTTTCTGGGAGCTTATTAAATCTGAATCGGGGTCAATCTATGACAATAAGGTATCCTAAGTAGAAGAGTAGATAAAAACCAACACAACCCTTGGGGGATGCCAAGTCCCCAAATCCTGGCTAGTGAAGGTGTGAGCGACAATTATGGTAACCCACACGTAACAACCCTTACTAGTGCAAGTACCCTCATGAAGATGAGCACCCTCTTGAGGAACTAGAATAGAGGTTTGACATATTACTTAGGTACCGCAAGTAATTCCCACCTATAGTCACCTTTGTATATATCTTAGGAAAGGCCATTATGGCTGCCACTTCACAATTGATGACCAAGTGGAAAAATCATGGGTCGGGACCATACACATGGGCAAGGAAACTAATCTTGAATATTCAATAAGCATTACCTCATAGAGAGGTGTGGCACTTCTAAAAGTCTTGTACACATAATAGTCCAACGAACACCAAAACAAGCAAAGAGGGGATAACACCCCACTTGTTCTAGTGCGACCTCATGCTTGACTCCTATGTTAGAGGAGATTTCCCAACAAACGCTCGTTGCTACTAATATATTTTAACACTCACTAGTGATTCCTAGTTTCAGTTTTAAAATCTTGGATAATTTACTCTCCAGCCTTGCACCAAGGCCCTAAATCCTAGTCTAATGTTGGTTTACTAGAAAGAAAAGAGTCTAATGAATTTTAAATTAAGCATTTTTCTTTTAAATAAAGTGTTTTTCTTCAAAAAATACACTCAAATGCTCTACCCTATTGCACTTATAAGTTGGAAAAATATTCTTAGACCAATAAAGAAAATGAAATGCAACTCAAAGAAACAAAACAGAAATTTAAGGGCCATATGATATTGGTAGTGATGCAAACAAGCACACCCTAATGTCTATACATGAAGCAAAACCTAAAACTTAGATAAAAATATAGCAATTCAAATTTTCCAATCATGCACAATTTGAATGTAAATGGATCCATCACACACTACTAGATCTTAAAATCATGTTCTAGGTGCTTCACAAGTCATTGCTTGCTAGGCAACAAACTCAAACAAGCAAGCAAGATGAAAACAAAGCACTCAATTCCTCAAATTCACCAAGGAAATTAAATAAAAATAAGAGGCTTGACCAAGGGTCAAAGAAATGCCAAAAATTCACTAACAAAGTCATAAACCCATCCCAAACACAAATATAAGAGTGAAACAACTCAAAAACCCAAAAAAAACACCTATAGGAGGAAATCATGACTTGCCAATAATGCAAGGCATAACCAATAAGGAGGCATTTTCAAACTCCTAGTGTAGCAACACATGATCAATCAACCTAGTTTTCAAAGGCTAGGCACAACCATGAAGGAAAATTAGGCAAAATCCTATATCTGACAGATCTAAGGGATATGACCACACAGTAAGTGATGAGGAAGGTATATAGCTACAAACAACTTTTAGAGATGGAAAAGGGTATGGAAATTCCAAAAAAAAAGAAGAGTCAAAGATCCTTTCGTGATGGAGTCGTCAATTCTGTTATGGAGAAATACCCCCTACGGATAGGTGAGTACTCCCTTGGATCTTCTTGTGATCCAAGACAGACTGCATGATAGACAATAACAAAGTTTTCCACTAGATATATTATATTTGATCCTATATTTTCTATGAGACAGAAGTAGATTGGTTCAAACATAATTCCACGGTGGTTCTCCTTGTGTATTAGTGGATGATGTAGCTCCAAAGATCCAACTCTAGCTATTGCAATCTTCTTCCTACAAACAATATGAAAACAAATACCAATCCCAAGCCTCTTCAAACAATAGGAATGTTAAAGCTAGTTTATATCTAACCTGGTCTACTCAAGGAAAGAACAGATCTACCATTTATGATTGAATACATCAACAATGTAAGGGGAAAACCATGCAGATCTATATTGATAAGTGGAGAAAATGATAAATCAATCAAGTATTACCTTGAGTCTTGATTGAGGCCTCTCCTAGTTCCTTTCCCCAACTCCTCCGTAGCCCTCAAAATCAAGGCAAACTCATATTTGAAGGTTGAAGGCTTCTTGAATCTCTTCTAAGACTCCACAACATAAGTCTATTATGAATTCTTCCTCCCTTCTACCCTTGGAATTCCTTCCTTTTATAGATTGATGGAGGAGGCTAGGGGGTGCTTCTAGATCTCTAGAAATCAGTGAACTCTGAATCTAGTATGAGTTCCTAATCTCATATCATGATATAAACAACTCACCTAGTGTTGGTCTCTTCATAACTCATCAAATATAGAAGGTTACAAGGGCAGTCGTGGGCTTCCAGCAATGCATATTGTGACCAGTCGTGTATTTCCAGTGGTGTAGCATGAGACCAGTAGCACCTTTCTAAACAAGTAGGGTGTGACCTCCCTCAAAATAAGTGAAATACAAGGTAGAAGAGTGTATCTCAACCTGACAACATCAGTAGGTCCTCCATGTGCCTCTAGGGTGAAAAATAGAGTTATAACAATGGCACCATCCACATCATGTTTCGGGTTGTTATACAACTCCAAGAAATCTTGTTTGTGGGACCATAATTATATCACTAATATTTCACCAAGCCCATAGTTGATATGCATTGTAGTTATCAATCCTTTGTATAGGGTTGAGACCTCGGGTTTCAACACTTAGCCATATTTTATATGCATTTTCCATTGATATGGGTTTTATATTATAGCTCAATGCCAATACTCTTTCCTTTCATAAATATTTCTAGGATAGAAAATTACACACACACAATATTTCATCAATGAATCATGTTAATCATTTATTTTGTGGGAACCAAATCAAATGTAAGTAGAGATAGATACAAACAAATAATAAACCATTATACCATCATCAATCAACCAAACCATATTACCATTGCATATGAAATCATGCAATATATTTGTGGAGATCCTATATACAATCAAAGTGAAATCACAACTATATATAATAATCATTGTAACAATCATGCTACAACATCGAATAATCACAACCATAAAAATATGTGAGAAGAAGAGATACAATGAAGAAAATTTGGACAAACCATCACCATAAATAGAATTTCCATAACCAAAAATTGCTTATCATTTCAATGCACACTATCAAGTGGGTCCATTAGTAGACTTTTCAAAAGATCATTGGTGAGAAAATTCAAACAATAGTGAGGTCATGTAATTAGGGTGATATCACTATTCAAATGATAATCAAGCATAGGAATTGTTTCAAAACTTTATGACCATATCTAGGTTGACCACATAATGTGTCAACACTTCCTATATGCCTCAATGAACCATCAAGGGCTCTTTGAAAAATCAAAGGGTCATATCTTTCTATATGCCTTAGTGAACCATCAGGGATTTGTTAAAGATCAAAAGGTCACATATTTTCAAATTCCTTGATGAACCATTGGGGCTCTTTGAATTATCTAAGGAACACATCTTTCAATATGCCCCGATGAACCATCGGAGCTCTTCAAAATATTGAAGGGTCACATATCTCAATATGCCCCAATGAACCACCAGAACTCTTCAAAATATCAAAGGAACTCATATTTTTATATGCCTCAATGAACTATTAAGGATCTTTGAAATATCAGAGGAACATGTCTTTCAGTATGCCCTGATAACCCATCTGGGCTCTTCAAAATATTGAAGGGTTAAATCATTTGATATACCCCAATGAACCATTGAGGTTCTTAAAAATATCAAAGGTTCACATCTTTCGATATGTCTTGATGAACCATCGAAGCTCTTCAAAATATTGAAGGAACACATCTTTCAATATGTTCCAATCAACCATCAAGACTCTTCAAAATATCAAGACTTGAACATCAAAAGCCTAACTACCCACCATTCAAAGTTATAACTTTGAATGTAACAAAGGGGTCTATAATCAATGTCAAACGTATAGGCTTCAAATATCCTTCAGAGACTCGAAGGCCCTACTTCATATTTGTACTTGTCCTACAACCACACCAATATGAATAATTATTCAAATTGATTTATGGTCATTTCCATCTATCTTTGAATTCAACACATAAATCCTTCGACATAGCATGCTTTTGAACATAAATTCAATAAGTGAGTTCAAATTGTAAGGGTTCACGACCTATCAATGTAATCATCGCACGACATAAACTTTATGCAGAAGGATTAATTATATCTAGATAAACATTAAGGAGATCTAAATTATAAGGAATGTATACAATGTAGATATCATTTATATAATATCATACATTCATGAATTCATGAATTATATTGTAGAATTAATGCATAAGAAATCACATTTTAACTTTAGAACTATAAGAAATAATCAATACAACAAATCACATCAGAGATGGAAAATCTATCTTATGAATAATCTAGTCCAAGGAATATAGATTTTGGAGAACGATTTTCCACCCAACCATAGGCAATTCTCTATCGATTCCATCCCTAAGGAAACTCACCCAACCCAATTTATCTTAAGCTCAACTAAGTTGATCAAAAGAAAACTATACAACACTAGGAATATACCCTAAGGAAACTCACCCAACCCAATTTATCTTAAGCCCAACCCTCCTCTCTACTACCCCACACAACACTAGGAATATACCCTTTCTCTACTCAACATTCCCTCAAGCATACTAGAATTACTTTCCTTTCTCTTCTCAGTAGTCCCTAAATAAATCATTCTCCCTCTTTGTGTTCTCGGTATGTGTATAAGGATTCCAATTTATTGTCTATCTTCATGATCAACCAAGCATATTCATCACTTGGCTCTTGAGCACTCAATGAAAAACAATATATAGGGAATGTGAATGTATTGCTACCAACCCAAACTCTATGCTCCTCCATAACCTTCCATCTCCATTCTCAATCTCATAGAATCTTCTTCCTTGACTCTATTTGATCTTCTATGAGTTTGAAACATAGTTTATAGCATAAGAAAGAAGATCCAGAACTAAAAAATGTGTTGGTATGGATAATGGCTCCACTAGGTATTGAGGATGAATGTAAATGTGACAACCCTTTCCTAACCTAGGAATGTATGACTGAATGTTGAATTATATAGGATCGAATTGAATGTAAAAATAAGTCAACATCTTGGGTCAATTCAAACTTGCATGGGGAGAGAACACATGAAAAGAGATGCTTTGAATTTCTAAGAGGATGGAGTGCCATGCATTCCTCGTAACTTGTACTCAAGGATCATGCTCGCATAACTATGGAAGGTGAAATTCCCCACCAGCCACCACTTGCATACAATGATTGGTGGTTGGGGATTTTAATAAGGAACATGCTGAAAAGATGAAATTTAGGAGACTTAGGATTATTTGTCATCCTATTGGTCCCCCTTGTTGATATTATGGTAGCTACGGGAGGTATTTACCTCCATGTGTAAACCTGACAAGAATGGAATATTCTAGGAAGCAAGAAGAAACCTTAATGAGTTGGATAATAACCCTAGAAGACATGTCAGCTCAAGAAGATAACTTGTATTAGGTTATTAGGCTCCAAGAGAAGAATTCGTCCAGAAGAAATAATAGATACTGAACAGATAGATACCCAGAATGAGAAGTCGTCCCAGGCAGTTAGCCAAAATTACTATAAATACAGGAGGCAAGTCTTCATTCTAACAGACAGTCTCATAATTGAAGAGCAACACTTGTGTGCATTGCAGTGCCCAATTTTGTGCGCAAGTTTGGAGGAGAGTTTCCATTGCAGCTAGCAGATCACGTTTGGCTTGGACTATCTCTTGGTTAGGGTTTGGACTATCTGATCAGCTCCTGTTGGTGTGCTATCCTTGGGGAAAGGTGTGCTACCTTTTGTTTGGCTATCTAGCCTAGGGTTTGCTTCCGGAGTGATTCTTTGTCAAGGTTAAGGTTCTCATAGGGTGGCTTCGGCCTATGGTTGGGTGACAATAGTGATATTGTCAATGGTAAAATGAGCACATTCATTCATATTCTAATAGGTTATGGGCCCACATCTCCTTCATTCAGTCTAACCACTGGAAGGAAACATACCCTTAAGGATATTAAGCTCGTTGAATAACTGTTGCTAGGGTTTCTAGCAGGAGCAGTCACCATAGCACTGCCACTAGGTTTAATAGAAGTTGCAATTGTAGAAACCCTAATCCTTTTGTTGAGGAACCTCAAGTGAATGGATTGACCTAATTTTTGGATAGATCAGTGCGCCCTAGCCTAGCATATCTCTTGGTACTCTCAGCAAGCCAAGACATCAAGTTTGAGTTTTTGGTCAAATCTAGGGTTAACCAAGTCAAAGAAGCCATGACTTACTCTATGAAGTTAGACGGAGCTTCTAACTTCAGAGTGTGGAAGACAAGGATTGACCTCATCCTTGCCAAGAATAAAGTGTTGGATATTGTGAAAGGAAAGATCATGGAACCATAGTTTGAAGAAGGAAAAGAGAAGGAACCGCAGAACATTGCAATTATGGAGAAGTTCAAATACGGTGACATCAATTCCATGAGTATCATAGTGGAATCTATGAAATACCACTTGATACCCTACATCTCCCATATTGAATCATCAAAGAAGATGTATGATTCTTTAACAAACCTCTTCTCAGTCAGAAACATTGGAAAAATAATGAGTCTAAAGAATGAGCTCTGTGACATGAAGATGAATGATGATGATAGCATAGAATCATACTTTGTGAGGATCTCCCAGTTAAGAGATCAACTACAAGATATTTAAGAGATCATTTTAGAAAAGGAATTGGTAAACATAGTACTCAATGGTCTTCCCAAGACATGGGATACATTTTTCACAAGCATGAACACAAGAAAGGAGTATCCTACATTTGAAGAACTTTGGACTTGTTGTGCTCATGAATAATCTAGGATCAGTGAAAAAGAGAAACCCCAAAAGAAGTACGATGATCAAGCCTTCACAGAAAGATTCAAGAACAAAAGGAACAAAAGGAAGTTTGGTTCAAGGAGGAAGCCAAATCAAGAGAAATATATTTCAGAAAAACAATGCTTCAACTGTCGAAAGTATGGTCACTACAAGAATCATTGTCCTAAGCTAAAGAAAAGGAAGGAGAAACATGAAGCATCAGTTGTCGAAGAAAAGGAACCTACAAAGAAGACTAAGCAGGATGAAAGAGACTTCTTCTTATGAAGGTAACAATACTCTTCTTATTGCTTGTACATATCTTGTTTGCATAGACTCTGTACATATCTTATATATCTATCTATTAGAAGATAATATGTTCCAAGAAGAACTATACTTACGGAAGAACAACAAGATAAGGATTTATATCATTATACAAGTCAGATAACACACATGAAAGGATGAAATACATCAAACAAATCATGTGGAAGTTATTACAAGATAAGTCAAAATCAGAATCAATCCTGAAGAGACATAGAAAAAGAAAGACAAGAAAGAAGTCAACAATCAAGAGGAAATTGGAAAAATATTTGTAACACTTTGCATAAGGCAATAAGGATGCAGACAGAAACGTGGACTCTCCTAGATGGAGGGAGTCGATTATATATTTCCAAAAGAAAAACGTGCACTCATACATGAAGCAAGGGTTATGAGGGAGCTAATCCTATGATCCATTGAAGATGATGAAGTATATATCCATGGTAGCAGCCATGAAAGGTAGTACGTGTTCAGTTCGACCTCAAAAGAAGTATTCTTCGAAGAGAAGCCTTAAAGTATCCATGGTTTTCCATCCACATCTATGATCCTATAATGAAAGGAAGAAGTGAAATATTTAGGGCATGGAATCTATAARAAACTCCATGGACCCAAGAGMTAAAGAAAAACATCACGAAGAACATGAAGATTCCAAGAAAGAAAGAGAATCTAGAACAACCAGTCACTGTATTAAGAATCACAAGATCRCCAATATGATATGAACTCAATAAAAGAAATCAAGTAGAGGAACTGAAAGTTGTGATGAAGAACAGTGTATATATGCAAGCATTGCAAGATCCASAACTATAGGTTCTCCCAGATGGAGGGAGAAGAYTATGATGATTACTTGTTCCAATAAATCATACATACMTCTACATGAGTCTTTATATCATCCGCAATATCCATGGGTTGGAGTTCTACATCAGATGAATCCAAAGACTGTTCTCTAGAGCAATTGAACAAAGAGAATATGAAGAGAAACCTCAAGACTTTGAAGCATATCATAAAGAGACCCTTGTATGCAAATAGAAGAATATAACTTGGTGGATAACCTTCAGTGCACAGCAGAAGTGTGGTGAAGATTTTCTATAACAAAGATATTGTATCAATATGATTAGTCAAAAGATCAGATCTCATGATGACAGAAGAAGTACCACATGGATATGTTCCATTTTTCCAACAATGATATACTTTATTGATCAAAGCTACATGAAGCCTTCAGAAAAAACTAGTGTTCTAGACCGAAGTACATTTGAAATCAAGAATTACATTATCTATGATGAAGTCCAGAAAGGACAAAGTGGTTCTCCAATACATATCTCCATAGATGAGCAGATAAGCAGACATCTTTGGTAAATCTCATGTCCAAGATGAAAGAGTTTGTGTACTCAAGCTGGAGCTCGTGGAGACGACTTCCTTATTGAAAAAGGAAGAGATGACTCCTAGTTTGGGAGGGAGCACTAATGTATCATTGATTGATGGAAAGTCATTTTTCAGTTCGAAAAATGGTCCAGGATGAGCAGATTCTTTCCAGTTTGGAAAGTGGATTGAGATTTATGACGGACAGACATTTTCCAGTTTGAAAAAATATCTATATTGTTGATGTATCATAGACAATGACTTCCCATTGTGGTAACATGGGAAGTGGTCTAGGGTAGTCTCTCTTCTTGAGGGTTACTCAGGAAGATTGGCCCCCCTCCCCGGACAGTGATTTCCCATTGTGGTTAACATGGGGAATGGTCTATTTTTGGAGGTTGGTGCAGGACAGTCATTTCCTTTGGAAATGGTTCGGATAGTCATTCCTTAGGGCGGATTCATTCTCTCCAGGTTTCACTTTGTTTAGTGTTGGAGGAATCGCCCAGGGTGGGGAATGGTCTAGGTTCAACAATAAGGGACAAACTTTCCTTAGGACAGACTCATTCTCTCCAGGTTACACTTTGTTTAGTGTCGGAGGAATGGCCCAGGGTGGGGAATGGTCCAGGCTCAAAAAATTAGGACAGTTACTCTTCCTTTCTTGAGAAGAATAGTCCAAATAGCTCATCATTGATGTTTGACTTTCTGAGGGCAGATGATTTTTCATATCTCACAGATGTGAGTAGAAGAATGGCCCAAATAATTCATCTTATATCATAACATTTTTTATGTGCAGGTTGATATCAGATGATTGTTGTGAAGACTGTATGTCTCTAGATAGTATATGTATACTACTGTGGTGGATGTGTTCCACTATTTGATCAAGTACTTGTGTGCTACTTGGTGTGGTAGTGTACCATTGGATTGTAGTTGTGTATTACTTTGGATAGACACAATTGTGTACTATTGAATGATATTGTTCGGATTTCCTTGAAGACTATCAACAATGTTAAAAATGATTATCAACCAAATGGAGGATCAATGAACAAAGATTTCCCAGAAATAAAATGGTTCAGAACATTTATTCTTCTAGATTAGAAGAATGGCTCCTGTGGAGTGAGAATCATGTTTGATTACTCAGATAGAGTATGGTTCCAAGAGATGATATAGTCGATGACACTGATGGTGATGATGGTGCTCATGATCTAGTCATGAGATAGTCTATACAACTATGTTGATGCTACCAGGTGAATGGTATGTTTGTGCTCAAGACCATTACCTGTAATACCTCCCTAGCTAGGAGGGAGTGTTGATATTATGGTAGTTGCAGGAGGTATTTACCTCCACGTGTAAACCTAATGAGAATGGAATATTCTGGGAAGCAAGAAGAAACCTTAATGAGTTGGCTAATAACCCTAGAATACATGTCGACTCAAGAAGATAACGTGTATTAGGTTATTAGCCTCCAAGAGAAGAAGTCGGCCAGAAGAAATAATATATACTGAATAGACAGATACCTAGAATGAGAAGTTGGTCCAGGAAATTAGCCAGAATTACTATAAATACAGGAGGCCATTCTTCATTCTAGCAAGCAGTCTTAGAATTGCAGAGCAACACTTGTGTGCACTACAATGTCCAGTTTTGTGCGCAAGTTTGGAGGAGAGCTGCCATTGCAGCTGCTGCAGCTAGCAGATCACGTTTGGCTTGGACTATCTCTTGGTTAGGGTTTGGACTATCTTATCAGCTCCCATTGGTGTGATATCCTTAGGGAAAGGTGTTCTACCCTTTGTTTGGATATCTAGCCTAGGGTTTGCTTCCGGAGTGATTCTCTATCAAGGTTAAGGTGCTCAGAGGGTGGCTTCAGCCTATGGTTGGGTGACAATAGTGATATTGTGAATGGTAAAACGAGCACATTCATTCATATTCTAACACCCCTTTCCTGTCCCCCTCTGATGCACTCATAGGCCTTCTTTTTATATTAATATCCATCTTTGGACCCTTTATATTATTTACATATCTTTGGGTATAACATGGAAATCATAACTCATGGTATATTTAAATCATAATTATCGAAGTACATGCCTAGACATTGACTTGTTGGGCCTTGGCCTTGAGCTCCATACTAATCATTTTTATGAGATACTTACATCATTTACAATGGGGTCATTTTATATAACTTGACTCCCATCATTAAATCCATCCATATACAATTTTATCCAAAACATCATAAGTGTCAAAACCAACATATTACATTCCCCTCCCCCTTGGAATTGCATCACCCTTAGTGCACTTGTGATTAGGAAAAAATCTGATATGGCACTTTCATAGTATCCTCAAGACCTCACATAGGCTCATCTCAACCAAAGTGATTACATTGTACCTTTACGTATTCAATGGATCAATTCCAAAACAATGTATCTTTTCTATTGCGGATGCACAAGGAATCTACCTGAAACTATCCTTCTAGTCCCACATAGATCACAAACCAATAAATCACATGGTTAGGATGATGTACATATTTATTAAGCATTGAAACATGGAAAACATTGTGATATTTAATGTTAGAAGGTAGTGCAAGTTTATATGCAACTATCCATATCCTGTCTAAGATTAGAAATGACCTACAATAATGAGGTGCCAACTTGGCTCGAATTCCAAGCTTCATGGATATCTTCCTTAGTTTCACTTCAAGGTAAACATGGTCCCCAAATTTAATTTCTATGTGCACCCTTTTCTTGTTTGTAACTTTTATTGCATGATATGCATATTTCTGCATTTGAATCAATTGTTAGTCATTTTTGTGGTAACGTCACCAAGCCATGGAGTTGGGTATGTTACAAATTGATATCAGAGAAACATTTTCCTTTTTGATGGTAATGGATACATTACAAAGTGCTATCAGAGCTTTTGGTTCAACACTGGAGTCGTATGGGCCAAATATCAACATGAATTTGATAAATTCATGGCCAAAGTTTGATATGAGTCAAATTTGGGGGAATTTGTAAAATCAGAGTGAAATCCCAAAATTTATAAGAAAATTCAGGTTGAATTTGCACTCATAATGGTTGAATAGATAACTAATGGTATCAATATTCTATTTGTAGAGTTGAAAATTTGGTTTGGGAGGTCAAATTTCATGTTTTCATGGCGACTGTAAAGTTGGGAAAACAAACGCCCAAATTGCATTCGACTTGGAGATCAATGTTCTATATTCAACTCGAGTTAGTTTAAAAATTATACATTTTTCGAAAACCATTTCTTGGTTTGTCGAAAGATTTCAAAGTTTGGCGAAATTCAACATAATGAGAAAAAAAATTAGTTCACCAAAGAAGAAAATCCCCAATCGTCAATGGAGAAAAATTGAAGTCACCAAAAAATATTTAAATCCAGTGAAGTTTGGAAATGTTTGGTGAATCAACGACCCAAATCACATTCAACTTGGAAATCAACTAATGAGATTCATCTACAAGGTTGGAGAAGTTTAGTGGATCAATGGTTGAGATCATATTGATCTTGATATTAACGGTCCATATCCAATGTATATTTGGACAAAAATTCCTACGTTAAATGAGCTTGGCGATGTGAAGAAAATCCATAATTGTTGATGGAGAAAAATGGAAGTCAATGAAAAATTTCATAGTTCGACAAAATTAGGCAAAGTGGGAAAAAAACTGATACTGATGAAAGATACTTTTTCCCCTACCGTCGAAAGATACTTTTTCCAGGACCATCGAAAGATACTTTTTCCCCAACCGTCGAAGGATACTTTTTCCTCAACCACTGAAGGATACTTTTTTCTGATCATGAATAGAAGGTTTTCACTTATCGCTAATATAAAGGATTTCATCGATCGTCCATAGAATGGTTTTTTTGAATGTCAATATAAATCATTTTACCAATCACCAATAAAAGGTTTTCACCAATTGTCGATACAAAGGATTTTGTTGATCACCAATAGAAGGTTTTTTTCAATCGACGATAGAAGGTTTTCACCAATTGTTGATACAATGATTTCATCGACTGTCGATGAAGTGTTTTAGTGATCATCGAGGAAGAAAAAGAGAAAGAGAGGAAAAATAAGATAGGAAGAGGAAAGGAAAGGAGAAATATAGACAAGGATAAAAAAAAGTATGGAGCCAAAAACTTGTTTTAGCGATAATAGGAGCAGAAAATCACAGAATCGGATGAAATTTAAAGGGTATGTCCATGAAGACAAAGGCTATGAAAGTATCAGTGAGGTTTGTTGGCCATATCTGCTTAAATTTTCCAAAAAACACAAATTAGTGGTTTTTAAAGATTTGGTTGGTGCTCAGTGACCAGGACCTCGATAAAGATGAAATTTTTATAAAGAGTCCAAAAAGAAGGCATGAAAATACCCAATTGGGCTACTGGAAAATTTCAAAAGGTTTGGAGTGGAGGTGCAAAAACAAGCCAAAAAACATTATTTCTAGGCACTTTTGTGGAATTTTTGAAATTTCCAGAAGAGAAAAAGGGAACTCAGATCACAAATCTGGAAAAAAATATTTAGTTGACATTTTACCTCTGAAAAAATATGGA
>JZKD02S1664173.1:49556-60212 GCA_000966675.3 Picea glauca
TATAACTCATTGAGTGCACACTGGAGGAGAACCAATGTGCCATAGTGGTGGTATAGAGTGATATGGACACACACTAGTAGTTACGGGAATGAACTTTCATCTATTCTAGTCTCTCAGGCAGTTACGGGAGTGAACTGCCACCTAGTTGAGTTAACTAGTCAACTAGTATTCAGTTAACTGAATGAACAAAGAGTAGTGAGGAGTTAACTCAGGGAATCAAGGGTAATGTGCCAGTTTGGTGATGATTCCAAGGAAAGTGTTCATTATTTGGTGATAATCCCAATGTTGTATGGTGACAAAACCAATGCAACCTCTAAACTCAACTCAACTAGTCAAATTGAAGTGTCAATTGAAAGAGAATATTCTCCAGGTGGAATATTCTCCCCTAAAATATAGGAGAATGGATAATGACTAATCATGACTAATAAACAAGGGAAAAACTTAGGAAAAATAAATCATAGGTGTGTGTGAAGTAACTCCAACAAGTATGATTTTGATATAAATCACATTAAGGGGAAAGAGAATAAAGTGGTTAATGCACTCAACAGAAGGGTGCATGAAATGCATGCTAAAACCATTAGTATGTACAGTTCATATTTGAAAAGTAAAATTTCATAAGTTGTGACAATAGACCAACATTATGTACAAGTTAAATAAATTTTACTCCAAAGTAATGTATATCAGAAATTTAAAGATTACAACCTAGAAGAGGATGATATCCTCTTGTACAAGAACAAAGTTTATGTTCCTAATTCGCAGGAGTTGAGAAATTCAGTTTTAAAATATATGCACAATGTTTCATACGTTGGACATTCAGGGTACTAGAAAACCATTGAAATTGTAAGAGGCCAATATTATTGGCATGGAATGAAGAAATATTTAGTTGATTTCATTGTTAGATGCATGGAATGTCAAAATGTAAATGTTGAGCACATAAATCCAATGAGATTTCTACAACCATTGCACATTCCAAAGTGGAAATGGGAATTCATTACCATAGATTTCATTAATTACCTAGGACAACAAGGAAACATGATTGCATCATAGTTGTGGTGGACAAACATACAAAGGCTACACATTTTATTACAATCAAAATGATGCACAAGGCAACCAACATTACATAAATTTATATGAAAGAAATTGAGAGGATATATGGTGTGCCTAAGGAAATAGTGTCTAAAATGGATTCCATGTTAACTTCCAATTTTTGGAAAGAATTTGGGACAAATCTGAATTTCAACACAGTGTATCATCCAAATGTTAGAAAAATAGCATCGCAGAACAATAAAATAAATAAAATGTGGAAATAAAACACAGAAGATACACAATACAATCGAGAAATAGATATATGTGGTTCACCTAGTGTTGGCTACATCCACTAGATAAAATTCCAAGTCCTTGCTTTAATATTATCCCGCAAAATGAAGGGATACAACCTACAACACACCCAATGTTACTTCATCTTCTTTCTCTCATAGTCTCCTCTCTCAGAATACAATATTTGTAATGATGCATAGCCACAATACATTTTCCTCATAAAAGAAGGTTTCCTTCTAGGGAAAAAAACCCTAACACAACTTCTACTATCATATCTGCGACCTTATAATAAATTGTCCATATTTACTATGAAATTACAATATACATTTACAAGGAAATTTTTCCTTCGGGGGCTTCGCCCTCGAACCCTTTCTTTCCCCCAGACCCTGCAGGGTGGGAAATCCCCCCCGTGTGGAGGGTTGTACAGTCTTCATGAGGTATAAACATGGATGAAAAACAAAGACCTCTGAAACAGGAAGATAATCAAGTTCCACAACCAACAATCTCCCACTTGGAGATTGATCAAAACAACTCCATTGTTGTTGTACCTATTGAACTATACTCCACCTTGGACTTGGGAAATTTCTCATGTTCACCTCCATGCTTGAATACCAACTGAAATTGAGCAGGAACTTAGTTTCTCCCTGGTTACTCCCTTTGTTAACATGCATGTAGGATCTTGGCTAGTATGTATCTTTTCCAACTTCAAATGTCCATCTTCCAAGATGAATCATATGAAATAATACTTGAGCTATATATTCTTATTCTTTGAATGGAAGGTTGAGTTCTTTGCAAGATGAATGGAACTCTCACTATCATAGTACAAAATGTTATTCTCCTAATTTTTTCCCAATTCCTCCATAAACCTCTGTAACCAAATCATTTCTTTACTAACCTCTGTAGCAGCAACATACTTTGCTTCTGTTGTTGAAAGTGAAACAACCTTTTGTAGTTTTTAAATCCAACTTACTCTTGTTCCACCTACAGTAAAAACATACCCCGTGGTGCTCCTCCTACTATCTTTATCACCTTCCATATCTGAATCAACATATCCTTGTATAACAGTGTATGAACCGCCAAAACATAATGCATCAGCAGAATTACTCTCAAATACCCAAGAATCCACTTTATTTCCTCCCAATGTTCTTTACCTGGATTGTTCATATACCTTCTTACAACTCCCATTGCATGTGCAATATCTGATCTTGTGCAAACTATCGCATACATTAAGCTGCCAAATGTTGATGAATAAGGGACCTTAGACATGTATTCTATCTCCTCATGTGTCTTGGGACACATTTCCTTAGTTAATTTGAAATCGTTGGCCAGAGGTGTACTAACTAGTTTTACATTTTGCATTCTAAACCTCTCCAACACCTTCTCTATGTACTCACCCTGAGACAATGTCATTTGCGATTTTTCCTATCTCTTGTTATTCTCATACCAAGGATTTTCTTTGCAGCACCCAAATCCTTCATCGCAAATGAATTAGCTAATTTCTTCTTGAGAACATCTATATCATGCATATTAGACCCTGCAACAAGCATGTCATATACATATAATAACAAGATAATATAGCTTCCATTTTGTAGCCTTTTAAAATAAACATAGTGATCAGAATGACATCTACTATAACCTTGTTATGTCATAAACCTGTCAAACTTCAAATGCCATTGTCTTGGAGCTTGAGTTAGGCCATACAAGCTCTTCTTCACCTTGCATATCAAATTCTCCTTCCCTTTGACCTCGTGGTTGTTGCATATAAATCTCTTCAAATCCCCATTGAGAAAAAGTTGTTTTTACATCTAATTGTTCAAGATGCAAATATTCTACTACCACAATACTTAAAATAGTCCTAATTGAAGTAATTTTAACAACAAAAGAAAATATTTCATCAAAATATATACCTTTCTTTTGTGAAAACCCCTTTACAACAAATCTAGCCTTGTACCGCTATTTTCCTCCATCTTCTTCCTTCAACTTGTAAACCTATTTATTCTGCAATGCTCTTTTTCTTGCAGGCAACTGAACCAAATCCCAAGCCTAGTTATTTACAAAGGAATCCATTTCCTCTTGCATGCCTTGATCCCACTTATTTTTGGTGTCTACCTGCATTACCTCTTCATAACATTTTGGTTCACCAAAATCGGTCAACAATAAATAATACAATGAAGGAGAGTATCGTTCAGGGGGTTTACCTAACCTGGTAGATATTCTAACAACACTTGTAGGAGTTTGAGGTACCCGTTGCTCTTTTTGTTGTACATTTTGATTTTATGGTACCTTTGCAATTTCTTTTTCAGTGATCTCTTCAAGAACTGTGTATTCTAGTTTTTCTTTTTCATGTTTCCTTCCCTACAACTGATATTTGTACATGACCTTCTCATTGAATATGAAATCTCTACTCCTAATGATTTTGTGATTTTCATAATCCCATAAGTGATAACCAAAATCATTAAAACCATATCCAATAAAGGTACACTTCTTGGATTTTTCCTCAAGCTTTGTTCTATTTTCTTTATCAATATGGACAACTGCTTCACAACCAAAAGTATTCAAAAAAGAATAGTTTACCTTTTTACCTGTCCATGCCTCCTCTATAATTCCACCATCCAAAGAGATTGAAGGTCCTATGTTTATTAAGTAAACAACAATATCTACAACATCTTCCCATAAATGTAAGGGAAACCCATCATGCAATCTCATACTCCTTACACGCTCCATGATTGTCATGTTCATCCTTTCTGACACACCATTTTCTTGTGGTGTTCCTAGAACTGTTTTCTCTCTACGAATACCATGGTATGAACATTAATCATCAAAATCCTGGTTGCAATATTCACCTCCATTGTCTAATCTAAGACACTTCAACCTTTTTCATGTCTCATTCTCAACCAAATATTTTCATTTCTTAAAAGTATCAAAAACATCAGACTTTTTCTGAATGCAATAAACCCAAGTTTTTCTAGTTGCATCATCAATAAAAGTAACATAATAATGAGAGCCACCAAGATATGATACCTGATATGGTCCCCATACATCTATATGCACAAGATCTAACCTTTCACTCTTCTTTTCTTTTCTAACTCTAAGAAATCTAACTCTCTTCTTTTTTCCATAAACACAGTGCTCAGAAATCCAAATCAATTTGTTTAAGATCTGGAAAAAAAAATATTTTTTGAAGTATCTATATCCCCTTCTCACTCATGTGTCCAAGCCTATGATGTCACAGTCTTGTATCTACTCCTATAAAATCTAAAGAGATAGAAGAATCAGTATTACCAGTACATAAATACAATGTACCTAGCTTCTCTCCTTTTGTTATCACCAGTGATCCTTTGGTGACCTTCCATGCCTTAT
The DNA here is from genome assembly GCA_000966675.3 of Picea glauca. NCBI lineage: Eukaryota > Viridiplantae > Streptophyta > Pinopsida > Pinales > Pinaceae > Picea > Picea glauca. The sequence goes on from JZKD02S1664173.1 coordinate 54,234, forward strand.
TTGTAAATATAGATATAAAACCTTCACTTGCCAAATTCCTTGTTGAAATCATATTTTTCCTTAGATGATCCAGGTGGATATCCGTGGCCACCCACCTTTTCCAACTAGCTCAAAACAGTTTTATGGCAATTTTGGCAATTTACTATTTTTAGCAATTTTAAACTTCTGGGGCCATTTTGAGGGCCTAAATGAAGGTTTTTCTGGATCTAGATTCTCAATGATAGTTGCATACATGATTGATCCCCCAAAATGAATCTCCTCGGAGATACCTTTCCAACAGGCTATCATACGCCTAAAACAGAGATCGTGTGCAAACGTTACAACCCCGGGAAGTTGATGTATTAACTTACCCAAACAGGGCCCACATGACTTTTGGCACTTCATCTCCTAGGGTTAGGTTTTTGGATGTCTAGAGTTTTTTGCATTCTGGTTTATTGTAAAAATGCCTTCAGAGCCTCATTGTAATCATCTTCTTGTGAATGTGAGTAATCGTCACATCTCTTCTCAGAAATAAGCTGCCACCATTCTAGCGAGTCTTTCACTCTGTATTTTTACGGTCTCTGTACATTTATTTCATTAATATAAATCGTGTATTACTATATATCTATGTTTATGGTTTCATCTCTGATACATTTATGTTATATTATTGAATATCTTCGATATCTTTGTGCATTACTTTATTATATCTCCACTCTCATTTCGTGTTGAAAATATTCTGGATCGGTGGTATCAGAGCAGGCTGTTCTTGATCATTTTTTTCAGTGCATGTCCCCAACGAGGTCCAAGTATAGAAAGTTGGGTCTCGATATTGTCTCTCTTGAGGAAAATCTCTCTTGCACACCCAAGAAACCCTCAATGGTGGAAGAAAAGAAAAACGACGGAGCAAACGATCCTATCATTTTGTTTCTTTAGAAAGCTCTCACACGACAGAGGGAGGAAATGATGAATAATTTTTCCCACATCCTTAAATTCCTACCGATAGAAACAGGTGCATATTCATCAAACAACCACTTTGGAAGCACCTCTCCTTTCAAGGTATAGGTTAATTTTGATATTCCCATATTTGAAGGTCAGATAGATGCGGATGCCCTAGACAAATGGTTAAGTCTGCTAGATGGTTATTTCTATGTTCACCATTTTTTCAACAGGGAAAAGATCACCTTCGCATTCCTTAAAGATCTCCCCCATGTCAAAAATTGGTGGGAAACTTACTGGGAGAAACATTCCATAGAGGAGTCTGGAATATTTCAGGTCGATCCCACTTGGGATTTTTTTGTAGATGCGATAAAGGAGCAGTATTACCCTGTTGGAAACTACGAGGAACAATACATGAGATGGACCACAGTGCAGCAAGAGAGGGGTCAAGAAGTTCTGGATTTCACCAATACCTTCCATACCTTGCGCACCAAGATAGGTATCAAAGACTCTGAATGAAATTTGGTTCTGAAATACTGTGGGGATCTACACAGATGCATCCAAACTAAAATGGATTTTCTGGACAGCTCATCACTCGGTGTTGCTTATCGATATGCTATTAAAATCAAGCAGAAATTTAAGCACCAGAACAAACGGGAGTTTGGGTTTTCAAATCCGCAACAACCAAAGTATGAAAAAGATGACCCTAACAAACAGTCTCCTGAAAACCAGTCAAAGCCACAGGAAAATAACGGTCACCGGAAGACAAAGAAGGACACCAGAAAATGGTGCAATTTCCACAAAATCCCCTAGCACAACACTGATGAATTCGCTCAAAATAGTCATTGGTGGCCGAGATCAAAGATAAGGAGTCGAACCTTGATTCAGAATCTGATTCTGAAAATACTGGTAAAAGATAGATCATTGACGTAGACCCCACTACTATTGTCACAACCACAACAATTCAACCAGAAGAACCAACAGAACCTGAAGAGGGGGAGCACCTTTTTCATTCACAGATATCGGTGAACAAGACCCCACTACATTTTATTGTTGATAGTGGAAGCCAGAAGAACCTCATCTTAGCAGAGGTTGTCAAACAATTTGGATTGTTGACAACACCACACCCACAACCATACAACATCGGGTGGCTTCGCCAAGGATGATATCTCTATGTCAGTCAATAGTGTCAATTATTATACAGCATCCAACCATACATGTGGATACGCCATGATGTTTATGAGTCTCGACCCCATAGTGTCATTGTTACTTTGGGTGGTCATCTCTACAAAATACCAGAGGTAGTTCCAATTATTGTTCCACCTAAACAGTGTCGTAAGGTAGGATCTCATACTGAAAAATTCAGCTTCATCACAATCTGTTCAAAAGGGGAACAGAAGGACACTACAACCACTACAGCCTCACCCCAACCACCTTCTATCCAACAGAAGCAAGTTGAAAAGGTTGTAGAAAAGAGAAAATATTCCTTCTACACATAGGCATCTCATGTAATGTAGCCAGACTGGTTAAAAAGGTCCAACCTTTCTAGACACATGCATGTGGCAACCTTCCACAAGCTAAGCAGTGCAACTTCTCCAACAAGGCAAGCAACTCATCAAGATGTAGATTCAACAAACGTTTTTCCCTCTCCCCCAGGCACTCAACACAATGGAGACCATTGCTCTCTAAGGAGGGAGGATTGATCCAGGTGGAGATCAGTGGTCACCCATCTTTTCCAACTGGCTCAAAATAGTTTTCTGGCAATTTTGGCAATTTACTATTTTTAGTAGTTTTAAACTTTTAGGGCCATTTTGAGGGCCTAAATGAAGGTTTTTATGGATCTAGCTTCTCAATGATAGGTGAAGGCATGATTGAGCCCCCAAAATGAATCTCCTCGATGATACCTTTCCAATGGGTTGTCATACACCTAAAATGGAGATCGTATGTAAAAGTTACGACCCCGAGAAGTTGATGTACTAACTTACCCAAACAGGGCCCACATGACTTTTGGTGCTTCATCTCCTAGGGTTAGGTTTTTGGATGTCTAGGGTTTTGGGCATTATGTTTTATTGTAAAAAGGCCTTCAGAGCCTCATTGTAATCATCTTCTTACTAATGCGATTATCTGTCACATCTCTTCTTAGAGATAAGCTACCACCATTCTAGCGAGTCTTTCACTATGTATTTTTATAGTCTCTGTACATTTATTTCATTAATAGAAATCGTGTATTATTGTATATGTGTTTATGGTTGCATCTCCGATACATTTATTTTATATTATTGAATATCTTTGATATCTCTATGCATTTCTTTATTATATCTTCGCTCTCATTTCGTGCCGAAAATATTCTGGATCAGTGGTATCAGAGCAGGCTATTCTTGATCTTTTTTTTAAGTGCATGTCCCTGACGAGGTCTGAGTATAGAAAGTTGGTTCTTGAGATTGTATCTCTTGAGGAAAATCTCTCTCTCACACCCAAGAAACCCTCAATGGCGGAAGAAAAGAAAAATGATGGAGTAGACGATCCTATCAATCTATTTCTTGAGAAAGCTCTCACGCGACAGAGGGACGAAATGATGGAGAATTTTTCCCACATCCTTCAATGCCTGTTGATAGCAACAGGTGCATCTTCATCAAACAAACACTTTGGAATCACCTCTCCTTTAAAGGTACAGGTTAATTTTGATATTCCCATATTTGAAGGTCAGATAGATGTGGATTCCCTAGACAAATGGTTAAGTCTGCTAGACGGTTATTTCTCTGTTCACCCTTTTTCCGACAGGGAAAAGATCACCTTCGCACTCCTTAAATATCTCCCCCATGTCAAACATTGGTGGGAAACTTACTGGGAGCAACGTTCCACAGAGGATTATGGAATATATGGGGTCAAGCCCACTTGGGATTTTTTTGTGGATGCGGTAAAGGAACAGTATTACCCTGTTGGCAACTACAAGGACCAGTACATGAGATGCACCACCCTATGGAAAGAGAGGGACCAAGCAGTTATGGAGTTCACCAATACCTTCCATACCTTGTGCACCAAGATGGGTATCAAAAACTCTAAACAACATTTGGTTCTGAAATACTGTGGGGCTCTACACAGATACATCCAAACTGAAATGGATTTTCTGGACATCTCATCACTCAGTCTTGCATATTGATATGTTGTTAAAATCAAGCAGAAATTTAAGCACCAGAACAAACAGGAGTTCAATTCTGCAAATTCGCAACAACCAAAGTATGAAAAATATGGACCTAACAAACAGTCTCCCAAAAACCAGTCCAAGCCACAGGAAAAGAAGAGTCACGGGAAGACAAAGAAGGCCACTGGAAAATGGTGTGATTTCCATAAAATCCCCTGGCACAACACCGATGAATGTCGCTCAAAATAGTCATTGGTGGTTGATATCAAATATAAGGAGTCGAACCCTAATTTAGAATCTGATTCTAAGAATAATGGTAAAAGACAGATCATTGATGTAGACCCCACTACTATTGTCACGACCGCAACAATTCAAACAGAAGAACCAACAGATCCTGAAGAGGGGGAGTGCCTTTTTCATTCACAGATGTGGGTGAAGGGGACCCCACTACATTTTATTGTTGATAGTGGAATCCATAAGAACCTCATCTCTACAGAGGTCGTCAAATAGTTGGGATTTTTGACAACACCACACCTGCAGCCATACAACATCGGGTAGCTTCACCAAGGACGAGATGTCTGTTTCATCCAATAGTGTCGATTATCATACAACATCCAACCCTTCAAGGATGAGTTATTATGTGATGTTTCCCCACTGGATTTCTATGATGTCCTCTTGGGCCAACCATACATGTGGAGACACCATGTTGTTTATGAGTCTCAACCCTGTAGTGTCATTTTTACTTTGGGGGGTCATCTCTACAGAATACCAGAGGTAGTTCCAACTATTGTTCCACCTAAACAGTGATGCAAGTTAGTATATCATACTACAAAATTCAGCTTTATCACAATTTGTTCAAAAGGGGAATAGAAGGACACTGCAACCACTACAGCCTCACCCCAATCACCTTCTATCCAACAGAATCAGGTCGAAAAGGTTGTAGCAAAGTGAAAATATTCTTTTTGCACACAGGCATCTCATGTAGCCAGACTAGTTAAAAAGGTCCAACCCTTCTAGCCACATGTTCGTGAAAACCTTCAACAAGCTAAGCAACGCAACTTATCCAACAAGGCAAGCAGCTCATCAAGATGCAGATTTAGCAAACGCTTTTCCCTCTCCCCGGGCACTCAACGCAATGGATACCATTGCTTCCTAAGGAGGGAGGATTGATATAGGTGGATATCGGTGGCCACCCACCTTTTCCAACTAGCTCAAAATAGTTTTCTGGCAATTTTGGCAATTTACTATTTTTAGCAGTTTTAAACTTCCGGGGCCATTTTGAGGGACTAAATGAAGTTTTTTTTTTATATATCTTCTCAATGAAGGCCAAAGGAATGATTGATCCTCTAAAATGAATTTCCTTGATGATACCTTTCCAATGGGCTATCATACGCCTAAAACGGAGATCGTATGCAAAAGTTACAACCCAGGGAAATTGATGTACTAACTTACCCAAACGAGGCCCATCTGAATTTTGAAGCTTCATCTCCTAGGGTTAGGTTTTTTGATTCCTGGGGTTTTTTTCATTCTATTTTATTGTAAAAATTCTTTCAGAGCCTCATTGCAATCATCTTCTTGTGAATGCGAGTAGTCGTCACATCTCTTCTCAGAGATAAGCTACCACCATTCTAGCGAGTCTTTCACTCTGTATTTTTACAGTCTCTGTACATTTATTTCATCAATAGAAATCATGTATTACTATATATCTGTGTTTATGGTGGCATATCTGATACATTTTTGTTATATATTGAATATCTTCGATATCTCCGTGCATTTCTTTATTATATCTTTGCTCTCATTTCGTGCCAAAAATGTTGGAAGATTGGTTGTTGTCATTGATGTCAACCCTAGTCATGGGTTTTGGACCAGAAGATTGATGAAGTTATTTGGACATGAAGGAAAATGAAAATGAAGATACAACA
>JZKD02S1664173.1:67166-78422 GCA_000966675.3 Picea glauca
AGCCTGAAGAGAGGGAGTGTTTTTTTCATTCACAGATGTGGGTGAAGGGGACCTTGCTTCATTTTATTATTGATAGCGGAAGCTAGAAGACCCTCATCTCAGCAGAGGTCATCAAACAGTTGGGATTGTCGACAACACCACACCCTCAACCATACAACATCAAGTGGCTTCACCAAGGACAAGATCTTTGTGTCAGCCAATAGTGTCGATTATCATATGGCATACAACCCTTCAAGGATGAGGTATTATGTGATGTTTCCCCACTGGATGGATGTGATGTTCTCTTGGGCCAACCATACATGTGGAGACGCCATAATGTTTATGAGTCTTGACCCCGTAGTGTCATTGTTACTTTCGGGGGTCATATATACATAATACCAGAGGTAGTTCCAACTATTGTTCCACCTAAATAGTGATGCAAGGTAGTATCTTATACTGCAAAATTCAGCTTCATCATAATCTATTCAAAAGGGGAACAGAAGGACACTGCAACCACTATAGTCTCACCCCAAGCACCTTCTATCCAATAGAAGCAGGTCGGCAAGGTTGTAGCAAAGTGAAAATATTCCTTCTACACACAGGCATCTCATGTACCCAGACTGGTTAAAAAGGTCCAACCCTTCCAGCCACATGCTTGTGAAAACCTTCAACAAGCTAAGCAGTGCAACTTCTCCAACAAGGCAAGTAGTTCATCAAGATGTAGATTCAGCAAACGCTTTTCCCTCTCCCCCGGGCACTAAACGCAATGGAGACCATTGCTTCCTAAGGAGGAAGGATTGTTCTAGGTGGATATCGGTGGCCACCCACCTTTTCCAACTAGCTCAAAATAGTTTTCTGGCAATTTTGATACTTTACTATTTTTAGCAGTTTTAAACTTCCAGGGCCATTTTGAGGGCCTAAATGAAGGTTTTTCTGGATCTAGCTTCACAATTATAGGCGAATGCATGATTGAGCCCCCGAAATAAATCTCCTCAATGATACCTTTCTAATGGGCTATCATACGCCTAAAATGGATATTGTATGCAAAAGTTACAACCCCGAAAAGTTGATGTACTACCTTACCCAAACGGGGCCCATGTGACTTTTGGCGCTTCATCTCCTAGGGTTAGGTTTTTTGGATGTCTAGGGTTTTTGGCATTCTGGTTTATTGTAAAAGGGCCTTTAGAGCCTCATTGTAATCATCTTCTTGTGAATGCAAGTAGTTGTCACATCTCTTCTCAGAGATAAGTTGCCACCATTCTAGCGAGTCTTTCACTCTGTATTTTTACAATCTTTGTACATTTATTTCATTAATAGAAATCATGTATTACTGTATATATGTGTTTATGGTTGCATCTCTGATACATTTATGTTATATTATTGAATATCTTCGATATCTGTGTGCATTTCTTTATTATATCTCCGCTTTCATTTCGTGCCGAAAATATTCTGGATCATTAGATCTGTAACATGCCTTACCTCTTCAACAACCATTGGTTTACATTCCTTTGTTTTATTTTTACCTTTCCCATTCCAATAATTTTGCATGGTGCATCATCACGCAAATGAACCTATCCAAAATTACCTTGAACATAATCTATAAAATGTTTCCTATGGGGTGTGGCATGAAATGAAGCCCCTGAATATACCACCCAAGGCTCAGAAATATTATCTACAGAAAGAATCAAAGCATCTTGTAACACATCACCTGTTACATTTGCTTCCTGATTTTTTTCCTGTTGTCCATCTTTTTATTACTTTGGAGCTCTGCAATATTTCATCAGATGTCCTTTCTTCCTACAATTACAACACTTTATCTTTCCCAATCTGTATTTGGATCTTCCCTTTCTATAATTCCCGCGGTTCCCTAATCCCTTTCCTCTATCCTTTTTCCTTCCCCTATTCTCCATGTTTAACGCATTACCTGATGTCACACTTGTTCTTTTCCATCGCATTTCCTCGCTAAGGATAACACCAACAGAATCATCAAATTTTAAAGTTTTTGAACCAGAGATATAGTTACTTACAGCCATGACCAAGTCATTTCATCTTTCTAGCAATGAGCACAAGATTAGAAGAGCCATGACCTCATCATCAAAGTCCACTTTTACAAAACTTAGTTGATTAGTAATTGTATTAAATTCATTTAAATGATCTACAATAGACCTAGCATCTGACATCTTCATATTAAATAATATCTTTGATAGAAATACCTTATTGGACGTTGAGGGTTTTTCATACAGTTTATCCAATGCATCCATCATCTCCTTCATCATCTTTTCTTTCGAAATATCAAAAGCCACAAACGCTGCCAAGCTCAGTCGTATCATTCCTAGTGCCTTTTTGTCAAGAACCTCCCATTCTTCGTCCTTCATGATCATCGACTTCTTTGTTATTTCACCCAATGGTAGGAATATATCCTTCTGATATAAATAATCTTCCATCTGCATCTTCCATAACTGGTATTTTTGGTTGTTATATTTCTTGACCCTAAACTTTCCATTTTTCTCCATTTCTCCCACTCGAACTAGGAACTCTCTTTTTCTGCGAGTTACCTTTCACTCTGAAATAAAAACAAGATCATGGAACAATAAAATAAAATAAATGTGGAAATAAAACACAGAAGATACACAAAACAATAGAAACAAAAATATATGTGGTTCACCCAGTGTGGGCTACATCTACCAGATAAATTGTCAGGTCCTTCCTTTATTATTATCCATCAAAATGAAGGGATACAACCTACAACACACCCATTGTAACTTTCTCTTCTTTCTCTCATCGTCTCCTCTCTCATAATACAATATTCACAATGATGCATAGTCACAATACGTTCCCCTCATAAAACAAGGTTGCCTTCTATGGAAAAAAAAACCTAACATAACTTCTATCGTCAGATCTGTGACCTTATAATGAATGGTCCAGATTTACTATGAAATCACAATATACATTTATAAGAATGTTTCCTTCGGGGACCCTCTTGCCCCCAGACACACAGGGGGGGCAAGCCCCCCCTACAACCCCCCCGTGTGGAGGGTGGTATATTTTTCATGGGGTATAAACACGGCTGAAAAACAAAGACCTATGAAACAGGAAGATAATCGGGCTCCACAACAAACACCAAAACCAGATGGGAAAATAGAGAGGGTCAAATAAATAATTGAAGATATGTTAAGAATGCATGTAATGGATTAGCCTTCCAAGTGGGAATACTATCTTCATTTGGATGAGTTCGATTACAACAATGGGTATCAAGCAATGTTGAATATGAGCTCGTTTGAATCCTTATATGGAAGAAAATGCAACACACCAGTGAGTTGGGATAATCCAGTAGACATATCCATTATTGGGACAAAATTGCTAAGATAAATGGAAGAGAAAATGGTAAAGATAAAGTATAATTTAAAGACTACACAGGACAGGTGGAAAATTTATGCTGACAAAGGAAAGGCAGACAAAGAATTTAGAGTGGGCGAGCATGTGTTTCCAAAAGTAAAGGAAAAAAGGAGCTTTTTGATATTGGGAAGTTTTCCAAAGTTGGCAACAAGATATTGTGATTCATTTAAAGATATAGAGAGGATGGGCCCAATTGCATACATGCTTGCAATTCTTGCATCCAGGAGAGTTCATAATTTTTCCATGTGTCTTTATTAAAAAAGTATATGCTTGATCCTAACCATGTGATTGATTGGACTGTGATCCAGGTGGAGCATGAAGGGAACTTTTGGACAGAGCTAGTGTGCATCTTGGACTGGAAAGTCAAAGTACTCAAGGATTAAGCCATCGACATGGTAAAGGTGTAATGGACCTACTACAGTTTTGAAGACACCACTTGGGAGCACAAGGATTCCATGTGGGAACAATATTTGCAACTTCTTGCAGATGTTTTAGGAAATATGAATGTATATTTGTACATAAGTGTACAAAGACTCCATTTTGATGCAGTTGGAGTTCCTGGGGAAACAAATCTGACACTTCATTTCCATCCTATGGTGGAGTCCTTGAAGGGGAGTGGGAAAACCTAAGGGACTGTAATGCAGAGAAGGGGATACACTTCCTTGGGTTGTGTAGGTTGGGGGGAATGAGACATTACTAGTTGGAATTGTTGCAGAAGTCATTAAATTGTGAAAGTATCGAGCATTGTGATGTAATATTTTGTATGTATGTACATGAACACTTGTATGATGATGTGCACTGAGGACATTGAAAATTGTAGGGGGGAGGGGATTGTAGCATGATATACTTGTAAGTATTATGAATGGTCATGGGCCAACCGATGTAATATGTAAACATTGTACATTGAAAATAATAAAATGGAATACACCATCGATTATATATGGGTAAGGACCAGAGTAATGGGCGGTTAAGATTCTGCAAGAGAAGGGGATTAATGGGGGTTTGAGGGGTTTCCATATGCCTTGAGTCTTAATCCATGTTCATTAATAAGTTTGTCATTTATCCATTTATCCCTTTGACTTATTAAACACTCAATCATTGAATTCATGTAATAGGTTGGGTGAGAAAGTCATCTTACTCAGTTATAATAGCATGGGTTGAGTGTAATCATCCTTGGGAGAAGAGTAAGATTCAAAAAAGCATGGGAGAAGAGGATTTTTGAGTAGGAAAAAGATAATTTTTTAAAGTTAGCAAGACGGGAGGAAAACTATAGTAGAGTGTTGAGAAAGAGTGATCTGAAATGAATCCGGACTGAACCCTAGCTATTGGATGTTTAATCTTGATTCCTTTGCTACACCATGTACCTAAGACTTGGTAATGTTGTATATTTTCACCCATGTCAAACCTTAGCGATCAATAACACCCACTCATTGCTTTGATTGTTAGCTACAGGTTTGGTTATAATCCAGTGTTTGGAGAGAACATAGAATCTAACTTGTTGGAAACCATACAGAAAAACCTAACCCTAATTTTTGAGCCATCAAACACATAGTGTAACATCTAGGAAAAACCAAAATTCCTTTGTTGGTTGTGTGGTGTTGGCCATGTTTTCAAAATCACCTATTGCATGTTAAAAACATTTACCAACATATCCAATTCACCTCTAGCATATTAAAACATTTGTCAGCGGATCAAATTCATCTTTGGCACATTGAAAACATTTACTAGCATATCCAATTCACCTCTGGAATATTAAAACATTTGTCAACATATCAAATTCGCCTCTCTCACATTAAAAACTTTTACCAGCATATCCAATTCACCTCCATAATATTAAAAATTTTACCAACATTTCATTGGAGTCTGTATACCTCTCTAGCTCTAGCCACCACTTGTACATAGTTTAAGTGTTGGTTGGATATCTCTGAGGAGTGTTGGTCTTTCTCCATACTGTCCACACATATTAAAAACCTAACTTAGACATTGAATCCTATGATAGCAGTATGGTACGTTTCCGAGAAAGCGAGTTGGCCATATCGAATGTAGATGACTTGGTTTAAATGATTGCACAGACCATTATAATACTTTAGTGCATGAGAGATGCCATCTGGAACCTAACCTTCAAGATTTCATTACAGGGAGTAAATCAAGGCATATTCTATTAAAGCTTTGAGATTGAGTCATACTAGGCATTGGATTATTAACCTAGTGTATATTTAATTAATGGATGGAATGTAAAGAGTTGGATTCCCTCTTATTATGTTGCAAGCCACTTAGCAGAGACCATAAACCAACCTAATTTATGAACGCCATTTGATATTCATGCTCAAAGTGTTCTTATAAGAAAATTTCAGTCATGATCAAGAAAAGACCATTTCCATATGGAACAACTACAAAGTTGAGTTTCTCAATTGTTTTGTATAATATATTTCATTTGTCAACCTTCCATTACCAACTATTGATGAGTGCAGGGCAGAAGAATGAGCCTCTAGGAGACAAGAACCTTATGCACAACTTAGAGACAGAATTGAGATAGATTCCATAAATCAAATTACACATAGGTATCTGTGTTGGTGAAATGAGTGGACTATGAGCCCCTCGATTACGGATCATATGGTATCAGGGTATTTACATTCTTGATCAAGACATTGCTTCCAATATTGTGAACAAAACAATGCATACCGCAACATGGGAAAATAAATCAGATATAAGTTGGAGGACTTAAGGGCCAACAATGACAAGATTTGAGAAGAGAATAAGAGCTTGAAAGCACAGGTTAATATGTTTAACCATAAGATGGAAGAGTTGGAGAAGAACATGGATACCTATGCCCAATAACTTCAATTTCTCAACAAAAAAATTTGAAAATGCCAAGATTCCCTCATAGCAGTCAGAACATATTGGGAAAATCACAAAGCATAGCTCATGTACCTTGGTTCAACATGTAGACAGAACTAACTGTCTAAAGTCTGATACTTTTTAACAACTACCCCAAATACACCCCACATTCATGCATAAAACACAAGGTAAAAAGATCTAGTAACTCTACCTTAAACTCTGTGTCTGGTGTCGATCCTTTTACGTTCGGTTGTTCCTTGACTACAAGACTCCTCCCAAGGCCAACTTGTATTCATAAACAGAAAAACAAAGAACTACGAACATGCATATTATATATGAATTAGTGGGTTAGATGTCATAATCCAATATAAATCAAACATAAAGATTGAACACATCATATTCGAGACAGAAAAAGTATTCCTTTTTATTAATCTCACAAAGTTACTTACAATGAGATTGGCGACTACTCCTCGAACCTGGTCTGGGTTCCTCTTCACCAAGCTCCAACTACACTTCCACATATCTTTCTCCTCTTCAGCTCTCTCTAGGGAATGGATTAGGCTTGCAATGGAGGAAAAAGGCAAGAATAGGGAATTCTGGCTAAAAACTCACAATGTGGCTACAAATTCTTGGGGCAAGGGGGAAAAGTGAAATGGGAAGAATTTCATTGTTCTTATGATTAGATTTTGAATGAGACCCCAACACCTCCTTTTATATGAAAAAATGATGGTTATTCGGTTGGGTGATGGGCTATAGGTGGTGGGACAGTTGGGAAACTACCCAATATCCCGTAATCTCAATGAATTCCTTGCAAATTTTTAATTTTTACAAATTTTGTGAGGATACGCATGTTGTAATGGTGCAGCTAGCATACATACGCGAGTTGTAGTGGTGCATAAAGTGTGTGTACATGGGTAGTACTGGTGCAGGGCTCATACATCTTCAAAAATATGGTTTTTAGGAAGAGATGCTAAGTACTGGCTTGGAAAAAATAGCAAGTCAGATGGCCTGATGCCAGGTATGTTTGTATGGTGCAATTTAGGGTTATAACAGATTACCCCTAATGTGTGAGTTCAAAAGAGCATATGATGGCCGTTACAAATCTTCACCAATGTACAAAGCGAGTGAGCCATAGACCAAAGTTCGGGAGGTGTCATCTGCAAAAATAATAATTATCTCACCGAGGCAGGCATACCCATGCTCAAGATTAAATAAATCATGGTTTCCAATCAAATACACTACAAATCCATGTCATATAACTATACAAAGTGTTGTTGTGAGCAATACATACAATATCTACATCTCAAAATCAAATATATACATGTATAGTATCCATCTTTAAGAAGCCAATGACGCCTGATGGTTGTATATGAGGCCTTCAGAGCTTAAGCAACAACTTCAAGATCTTCAAAACTCAGGTAGGAGTGTAATGTGAGTGTATGAATTCACTACGCATAGGTCTTTGATGGCTTGTCGGGGAACAGGCAAGAGGATCTTAGTGATCAGGCAGAGAACTTTAGTGATTTCGAGCAAAGACTTGATTGGAATTTTGGGATGGTCGGGCATGAGGGAAAGAGAAAAAATGTAGAAAGGCTGACTCAAGTTGGGTAAAACTTCCTTTGGACAATAGCACGATAGATGAATAGACTCAGGCAGCATGACATTGACATAAGTTCATGATGCAGTAGGCAACACAAACTCTCCATGTGTTTGGAAGAATAACCAAATGGAGAAGGACACAACTCTATGTAGCAAGAATAGCTTCCTAAGGTCATATTAAATCCCAAAGATTGACGAACAAATGAAAGGATGTGCTATGTCCAAGGGTGACTCATTGTGCTGCCATAAAAAGAAAATATTTTTTCCATCCTCTTTTTGGGGTATATTTTATTTTTTTGTCTTTTTCAATATTTTGAAAAGCTTTAAAAGGAATAAAAGAATGATATGTTACAAAGGAGGAATGAGTGTCGCAAGCATACTAGTTCCAAGCGCAAGGAACACACTAATTCTCAGAGGAAGGAGACATGTGTAAGGAAAGGACACTCGGGAAAATTCCTCCATAGTTCAAGGTGTTAAGACGCAAAGGCAAAGTGATACAAGGCTTGCGTATAAGGCATGCTTCAAAGGTTCAGTTTAGAGCAACATGGAGCTGGCATTAGGAAAAATACACAGAAATGCAAATGCGATTAATAGGACACGATGATAATGTCTTTCAATGTAATTTTAAATGATCCCAGAGAAGGTAAGATCGATGTTTTTTCATTTTTAGAGAGTCTGAAAAAGCACAAAATAAGACTCCCCTGGGGTACCTTTTTTGAAGGTAGTCTAGTTGATTCGAAAAAGGGGTAAACTAGCACCGAAAATATGTCTATTCAAAACCATTTTAACGAGTGTGACAAAGACAAGATCACTCAACAATATTTTCAATTTTAAGGAGTCTGAAAAGATCTTAACTATGGACTCAATGCCTTTTTCTAGATTTAGTATCCTTAGCCTAAAAAATTTAAATTTGTTGAGGAGAACTCTCCCAACGAGATGAATCTCCCGAGGTGTAAATTTTTCCTCCTTAATCTACAAGCTGGAAAAGGGGTAAACTCATGCCAGTAGATGTTTTTCTAAACAAATTAACGAGTGTGAAAGAACAAGGTCACTCAATGATCTTTTCAATTTTAAGGATTATGAAAAGAGCTTAACTATGGACTCTGTAGGGGATGTTCTTCTGGACCAGTTTAACGAGTTTGAAGGAACAAGGTCACTTGGAAATATTTTCAATTTTAGGGAGTCTAAAAAGAGCTTAACTATGGACTCTGTGGGGTTTCTTTTTTCGCAAATTTATTCCCTCAGGCCCAAAAAAGGGTTAAACGTATACCTGAGAATACTCTTCTAGCGAACCAAAGTTCCTAGAGTGTACCTTTATTCATAAAAATGACCATCCGAAAGGAAAAAGGGGTAAACTACTTTCGGATAGACATGCCTTCAATTTTTAGTTAGGCGAGCATGAAGGACAATAAGATCGCTCAACAATATTTTCATGTTTAAAGAGTATGAAAAGGGATTAAAATAAAACTCGTTTTCTGGGAGTCCCGAGGGTGAGGTCAAGAGTGATAACATATCAGACGTATAAGGCTCGAACTCATAATCAGGACAAGACTAACAAGGACTCTCGAGACTAAAGTCATTAATGACGGCATGGACACCAAAATGAAACTAGGATATACCTAGGGCATCCATGTAGAGGTAGGCTCTACCACTAAATTACGACACTTCTAAAGAAGAAATGATGGTTCTGTGTCGCAATTCGGTGGGATCAATCCTATGGAAAAGAGGAAAAGACAACAAGATGAAAAAAGTGGAGCTATAATCCTAACTTAAATGAACAAATTTGAAAAAATGACTTTTTACCAAAGGACCTTTAAAAGTGACCCATCTCCCAAAAACTTTTCCAAACCAAAAGTGAAGTGTATTGTGACATCCAATGAGAAACTCAAGAACCATGTTAAATGATTTTCAAGCCAGAAAAAACAACAAAAGGGTCCAAAAAATGACAAAAAGGGACAACAAAGTCTATAAATAGATGTTGGCAACTCATTATCACCATTTCAATTTGAGAATTGACCAAAAATCTAAAAACACCCCTTTTCTAAAAGAGTTGATTCTAGGAGCTTCAGAGGACGAAACGAACTTCCGCTCGGATCAAGTAAGTACAAACTAGCTCCTCCTGTATTTCAATACTTCTTTCTTGCATTAGTTTTAGTTTTTTTTATGGGGGCACACTCTTAAAAAGGGGTGGCCTTGCATGTATGTGGGCTATCCAAGGACAACTTGCATATTCCCGCTGGCAGAAAACATTATTCCCGCATGCATACGCGATTGTTCTCACTAAATTCCGTGTACACCCTCAAAAAGATAAAGAAAAAAAGAAATGCAAGATCTAAATCCCCTTTGAACTTGTCATTGACAGGAAGTGTGTCCACTGGAGAGAGAGGGAGCATGAGGATATAGATATCTTGGTAGATGAGGACCCTCTAGCTATGGCCGCATTGAGACAATGCAGGTTCTGGAATTTCTTCCAGTGTCCATTCATGAGGGCACAACCCAAGCTGTTGAATGCCTTGGTAGATTATTGGCATCCTGATGTTGAGGAGTTTATGCTTTATGGGCAATCATTGACTCCAATGATTGAAGACATTTAATTTCTGGCTGGCCTCTCGAGGAGAGGTGAACCAGTCAACTTATGCGCTTTTCCCCCTGGGCCTCACAACATTGTTGAGTTGATTGAACATCATTGTGAGGCTGGCACTAAGAAAGAAGGTTCTTAGGTGACTCTCCACAAGATCACGAACCTAGAACTAAAATTGATAGTCTTACTCATTGGGTGGATCACTGGATCCATGGCTTTACATCAAGCCTCCTGGGCGCACATGCATTGTGCAGTGCAGTGCTTGAATGCATGAATATTTGATTGGAGTATGACCATGCTAGACTGCATGAAGAGACAACTTACCAAGTTTCATGGGTGGGACAACAAGAACTTTGGGTTTGGGACTATTATGTACTCATTCTTCTTCAAGAGAGTACCCAGTCTCAGTCCACGAGAGATAGAGCAGGGGCATGTGGCCTCACTCCCAGTAATGTGTAGATGGGCATCATTGTTGTCGCGACAGGGGTGAGGAAGGACCATAGAATCCTTCGATGACACCTTTTTTTACTGGTGGGAACTGCAGATTCGAGTGATATAGGACTACCCCTATGTAAGGATCAACTTTTCCTGAGATCCAGACATGCCCTTACCTCTCGAAGCTGAGCGAGGAGAGAAGGGTACGTTTTTTTATTTTGTTTTTTTATTTTTAAATCTTATTTCATTTTTAGTTTCTTTATATATATATCATTTTTATGTGTATCAGATGTATCTATTATGTACAGATGTGGGACTAGTGTGTCCAGTAGATTTTGTGAGGAGAAGGTGGCATCCTCGACCAGAGGCAGCACCAGCAATGGTCGTAGGACCAGCAGCAGCAGCAGCAAGGGGACCTCCAGCTGGAG
>JZKD02S1664173.1:85019-95443 GCA_000966675.3 Picea glauca
AAAGACTCACAAACTCGTCTCAAACCCTTACTAATAAAACACAAGAAATCTTGATAAAGAAATAAGCTAACTGATGTCAAACCCAGGCTAAAGAATGTAACAACAGATACCAGGACTAGATCAAGAAAACCCCTGAGAAGTATGACTTCAATCAGGGAAGAGGCTGACTACCTCTTCTTGAAGAAAGACTTTCTTGACATGGGCATGCTACTGACACTTAAGTAGCATGCGTATGTACGTGGGTTGTCCAAAGGTAGGGCGTGTATGTAAATGTGAAAACCCACTTCAAGCTGCGTATACCTCTCTAACTTCTCAAAAATAAAACTAATAGTCAAGGCTGACAAGGCAAGGAGTACTGGTGTGGTAGACCAGAATCCATTAAAGACATAGAAACTTACAGAAAACTCAAAAAGGTAATCAAAACCAGGTAAAACACCCAAAACGATATCCCATAAAAACCCTAGAGGCTTCCCCAGTATGGTCGCCAATTCTTCTAAAGAAGGAAAACCCCCCTATGGACTACATTAGGGTTCAACATGTAGGAAAAGCTAACCGTCTAAAGTCTCCTACTTTTTAACAACTACCCCAAATACACCCCACATTCATGCATAAAACACAAGGTAAAAAAATCCGGTAACTCTACCTTAAACTCTGCATCTAGGGTCGATCCTTTTGTGTTTGATTGTTCCTTGAATACAAGTCTCCTCCCAAGGCCGACCTACATTCATAAACAGAAAAAAAAAAAACTACGAACATGCATCTTATATATGAATTAGTGGGTTAGATGTCATAATCAAATATAAATCAAACATAAAGATTGAACACATCATATTCGGGACAGAAAAAGTATTCCTTTTTATTAATCTCACAAAGTTACTTACAATGAGATCGGTGACTGCTCCTCGAACCTGGTCCAGGATCCTCTTCACCAAGATCCAACTACGCTTCCACGTATATTTCTTATCTTCATCTCTCTCTAGGGAATGGATTAGGCTTGAAATGGAGGAAAAAGGCAAGAATAGGGAATTCTGGCTCAAAACTCACAATGTGGCTGCAAATTCTTGGGGAAAGGGGGGAAAGTGAAATGGGAAGAGTTCCACTGTTTTTATGCTTATATTTTCAATGAGACCCCAACACCTCCTTTTATATGACAAAAGGATGGTTATTCGGTTGGGTGGTGCGCTATAGGCGGTGGGACGGTTGGGAAACTACCCAATAGCCCGTAATCTCAATGAATTCCTTGCAACTTTTTAATTTTTATATATTTTGTGAGTATACGCAGGCTATAATGGTGCATCTAGCATACGTATGTGAGTTGTAGTGGTGCAACAAGTGTGTGTACATGGGCAATACTGGTGCAAGGCACGTACATCTTCAAAAATATGTTTTTTAATAAGATTTTTTCAGTAATGGCTTGTAAAAAATAGCAAGTAAGATGGCCTGATGCTAGGTATGCATGTATGGTGCAATTTAGGGTTATAACAAGATGGACAACTGGAAACAGGATAGGTTCACGCAGATGATGATGTAGTTGGAACAAGATTTGGTAGAGAAGGAGAAGGCATTTGAAAGGCTTCAAGCATATGTCCAAGAGAATAGAGGAGCAAGGCAACCTTCCATTGCCACTGCAGATGCTAACACCATGACTGAGGCTACCTTGGTAAGCTCACCTTCCATTGACACCTCTGAAGAGAAACTCAATGAATTTGAGAAGCATACTAGGGGTATTGTCACTAAACTGCTAAATAAAATGGGCTATGATGGACAAGATTTATGAAAGAGGAGACAAGGAATCTTGATCCCCATTGTAGTCAAACCCTAATCCAAGAGTGAAGGCCTAGGTTTTGATGGTAGAAGTAAAAACTCCATCATGATGAAGAAAAGAATTTTTGTGAAGGGAACCGACATGCTTGAGTTAGCTTACTCATCAGGAGAAGGAGAAATTGTTGGTTTTGGAGCCTAATTGTCTTTTTGATTTATATGCAGGTATTCCTATAAGGTCGTAGATCTGATGGTAGAATTTATGTTAGGGTTTTCTCCCAAAAAAAAATCCCATTTTTTATGAGAGCGTTGTATTGCGGTTGTGTGTGATAGCAAATATTGTGTTCTAAGAGAGGATATTGTGAGAGAAAGAAGAGGAAGTCATAATGGGTGTGCTATAGGTTGTATCCCTTTATTATGTTGGATAATAAAAAGGAATGACCTGGAAATTTCTTTGGTGGATGTAGCCCACACTAGGTGAACCACGTATATCTGTGTCTCTATTGTATTGTGTATCTTTTGTGTTTTATTTCTACATTTTTTTTATTTTATTGCTCTGCGATCATGTTTTTCTAACAGAAACAATAGTGAGTGAAGGTGTCATATCGCCACACCTCATCCTTGTGGAAGATTGAAGGAGAGAAATGATGAGGAGAGTTTGCAAACTCATCCCACACCTGCACTCAGATAAAGCAAAAAACCAATCAACAACTGAAAGAAGAAGAAGAATACCAATGGGTCTAAGTCAAACAAGAAATTTATTATGTGTCACTAATGCAAGAAGAGAGGCCATACCATAGAAATGTTTTGGTATGCAGATGCAGGCTCACATTGTAGAAATAAAGGAAATTGAGAGGTATCCTACTCGAAGAAGCAAGACATGTTCTGTAGTCTTGACTGTTTCCAAAATTTGAATGGAAAGACGGCTTCTCCAATCCAAAAACATACACAGAGGCACATGGAGAGGAGTATGACAAGAAATCCTTGTAGCACCCAAGTGAACTTTTTCCACCATTTCAATTTGATTGGACATTGAGAAGTGAAGTGTTTGTGACTTCACCTAGAGCTTCACCCCATAAACCACACAGCCAAGAGAAGGTTGTGGAAAGTGAAGATTGAAGAAGATGAAGAGCTTCCTGCATATTCAGTCCATGTGACACCAATTTTTCCAAGGAGAGATAGCAGCAAACAAGTACACCAAAAAAGACAAGAAGGATAATTGGTTGATACTAAAGCAGCCACAACCTAATTATTTTTTCTGTTATTATATTCTAAGAACCCCATCGTGGAGTTGTGTCAAAGATTGGTGCATGGAGGTCATTGACCATAGAGGAATTCTTGAGGACTCCATGATGTGCCTTCCAAGCATGTGTAGGCACCATAGAGTTGTTTTTGTTTCAAGAAGCAATTGATAATGGAAAAGGAATGTAACGACACTTGAGGATTTGTTGTGTGATGGTAGCAATCTAGGGTCACATTGAATGGACCAGCATTTGACTTGGATACGTTGGTAGCCGAAATTGAGTGTCTCTAAGGAAGATAGGGATATGGGAATGAGTGTTGGGTATAGATGATATGGATTTTATGAGTAGAACAAAATGAATACAGATTATTAACAGGTGCTTAACATAGAATAACAGAGATACAGTAAAACTGGTTTTCTATTCAATAATGAAATAAGTTGAAACTATAAAATGTAGCGGAAACAAGCTTGTTGGAATGGTGGCGGCTTATCTCTGAGAAGAGATGTGACGGTTGCGCTCATTTGCAAGAAGATAATTACAATGAGGCTCTGAAGGCCTTTTCACCATAAGCAGGAATTCCAAAAACCTAACCCTAGGAGATGAAGCGCCAAAAGTCATGTGAGCCCCGTTTAGGTAAGTTAGTACATCAACTTCCTGGGGTCGTAACTTTTGCATATGATATTTGTTTTAGGCGTATGATATCCCATTGGAAAGGTATCATCAAGGAGGTTAATTTTAGGCACAACATCAAAGGAACTTTCATATTGAAAACCTGTTTTCCCAAACAACATCATTTAGGGCCTTAAAACATCTCTGGAAGTGAAAACTGCTAAAAATAGTAAATTACCAAAATTGCCAAAAAACTATTTTGAGCCAGTTGGAAAAGGTGGTTGGCCACCGATATATACCTGGATCAATCCTCCCTCCTTAGTAATAAATGGTCTCCATTGCATTGAGTTCCCCCATAAAATGAGGAAATTTCTGTTGAATTTGGCCTCGGGTGAACCACTTGCCTTTGTGCAGGAGTTGCCCTGCTTTGATGACTCGATAAAGATGGATCCTTTGTTGTCAAGTGCCCTTGATCTGTGTGTCCACAATCTGATCATTGGATNAACTACCCCAAATACACCCCACATTCATGCATAAAACACAAGGTAAAAAAATCCGGTAACTCTACCTTAAACTCTGCATCTAGGGTCGATCCTTTTGTGTTTGATTGTTCCTTGACTACAGGTCTCCTCCCAAGGCCGACCTGCATTCATAAATAGAAAAAAAAAAACTACGAACATGCATCTTATATATGAATTAGTGGGTTAGATGTCATAATCAAATATAAATCAAACATAAAGATTGAACACATCATATTCGGGACAGAAAAAGTATTCCTTTTTATTAATCTCACAAAGTTACTTACAATGAGATCGGTGACTGCTCCTCGAACCTGGTCCAGGATCCTCTTCACCAAGATCCAACTACGCTTCCACGTATATTTCTTCTCTTCATCTCTCTCTAGGGAATGGATTAGGCTTGAAATGGAGGAAAAAGGAAAGAATAGGGAATTCTGGCTCAAAACTCACAATGTGGCTGCAAATTCTTGGGGCAAGGGGGGAAAGTGAAATGGGCAGAGTTCCACTGTTTTTATGCTTATAATTTCAATGAGACCCCAACACCTCCTTTTATATGACAAAAGGATGGTTATTTGGTTGGGTGGTGCGCTATAGGCAGTGGGACGGTTGGGAAACTACCCAATAGCCCGTAATCTCAATGAATTCCTTGCAACTTTTTAATTTTTATATATTTTGTGAGTATACGCAGGCTGTAATGGTGCATCTAGCATACGTATGTGAGTTGTAGTGGTGCAACAAGTGTGTGTACATGGGCAGTACTGGTGCAAGGCACGTACATCTTCAAAAATATGTTTTTTAATAAGATTTTCTCAGTAATGGCTTGGAAAAAATAGCAAGTAAGATGGCCTGATGCTAGGTATGCATGTATGTTGCAATTTAGGGTTATAACAAGATGGACAACTGGAAACAGGATAGGTTCACGTAGATGATGATGTAGTTGGAACAAGATTTGGTAAAGAAGGAGAATGCATTTGAAAGNTCGGGTGAACCACTTGCCTTTGTGCAGGAGTTGCCCTGCTTTGATGACTCGATAAAGATGGATCCTTTGTTGTCAAGTGCCCTTGATCTGTGTGTCCACAATCTGATCATTGGATTTCTATTGTATGCAGTTTGGGTTGAGCTCTTTTGGTGTCAATTGTTCTACTACTACTGAGGTGTCCAATAATGGTGGGAAATAAGGGCAAAGGAGATCCACATTGAACACTGGGTGTAGGCCAAGGAAAGGAGGAATGTTGAGCTCAAAATAATTACCCCCCATGACCTTGGTGATGGTGTACGACCCATAACAGAGTGGGATAAGCTTTCGATGGGGCCATGTAAGGCATTCTTTCTACAAGTGCAACCAAACTTTGTCGCCCACCTGAAACTTATGTGGCACCCGATGTTGATCATGGCATTGTTTGTACTTGTCATTGGACTTCTGTAGGATATCCTGAACCTGTTGGATGATGTGCTCGATCCACTCAATGAATCGGGTGGCTTTGTCAGCTTCAATTGGAGCAGGATATGAGTCGGTCAAGGTGACCGCAAGGGGAAGTGCAACATCTATGGGACCCAATGGTTGGAATCCCAACCCCACCTAAAAGGGGTTGTGGTCGGTTAAACTATGCAGGGTTGGGTTGTAGCTATGTTGGACATAAGGAAGGATCTCATCCCATGTGTGAGGGTACTTTGAATTATACATGTGAAGGATATGCAAAATCATTCGATTTACGATGTTTGGCCATCTGTCTGGGGGTGGAATGTCATGGATTTGGTGAGCTTGGTGTCCAGCAATGACTAGAGGCTCGACCAGAATGTGTTGAGAAATCGATTGTCCTTATCTAAGACAATGTTTTGTGGGAGTCCAAAATGTACCCAGACTCATTCAAAGAAGAGCTTGGTAGTGGCCTATGCTATGATTCTCTTCTTGCAGGAAACTAGAATCGCCATATTAGAAAAGCGATCAACAACCACAAAAACACAATCATTTCCCCACTTGGTGGACGGGAGGCCCGACATGTAGTCCATTGAGATGGATTCCCATGGCCTATCATGAGTAGGAAGAGGGGTGTACAGGCCCTGTTTCTTAGTGGTTGGTTTGGGAATAGTGCAGGTAGTGCAGGACCTGATATACTTGCTGACCTCCTATCAAAGTTTCATCCAGTAGAAATGTTTTCATAGCATCGTCATTGTCTTTTCAATGCCGAAGTGTCCTGCCACCCAATTGTAGTGGGCTTCCCATATTAGCTTCACTCGCTTGCTTGATGGAACATAGATATGGCCCAGACGACACAGCAACCCATCCTGAAGATGGAAATTATCGACAACTACGTTTTCACCCAACATTTGGTAGGTGGTGGCGAAGTCCAGGTCTATCTCGTAGATTTTGGGCCATCCAGAGGTCTCATGGCTGCAAGAGTCTAGCACTGTGGTGAGTGACATGACTGGTGGTCTACTGAGGAAATGAGTGACGTGATTGATGCTTCATGTTTTATACTTGATGTTGAGGTGGACTTGCTACAAGTATGTGGACCAATTTTGATGGTGGTCATTCTGCAATTTTCCTTGTGTCTGCATGAACTGCAGTGGCTTATGATCAGTGTGGATGACTGTCTCCTTCCCAAGAATGTAATGTATCCACTGGCGGTAGGCTTGCACAATGGAATACATTTCTTTGTCATAAGTAGGGTACTTATGAATAGCATTGGATAGTTTCTCACTATGATAGGCCACGGGGTGGTCATGCTGAGTGAGAACGACACCCATAGCATAGTCTGAAGCATTTTTCTCGATCTCAAAGGGTTGCTACAGATCTGGTAGTTAAAGTACTGGGGATGAGAACAAGTGATTCTTCAAATCATTGAATTCTTGTTGTTGGGACCGGCCCCATGCAAATTTCACCTTACCACCACCCCTGCTTATTTGGCTAAGGGCCCATGCAATATGGGAGAATCCCAACATGAACCTGCAGTAGAAATTGGCAAGGTCTATGAAGCTTTGAAGCTCAGTGAGTGTGGTTGGGGCTAGCCAGTCATGGATGACTTGTATTTTGGTTGGATCCACATGTACACCATGTTGATCAATGATGTAGCCTAGGTAATGGACCATGTCCATGCCGAAGGAGCAATTTTCTAAGTTTGCATATAGTTTGTGTTGTTGCAGGGTGTGCAGAACCCATTGAATATGCTACAAGTCTTCGGCCCAAGTCTTGTTGTAAATGAGAATGTCATCCAAACAAACCACTACAAAAGTATTGGTGAATGGTCACAGGATATCGTCCATCATCCTCATGAAAGTGGTCGAAGCATTTGTCAAACCAAAGGGCATGACCAACCATTCAAAAATGCCTTCCTTTGACTTGAAGGCGGTCTTCCATACATTTTTTTGTTATATCAGGACCTGGTGGTAGCTAGACTTCAAATCAATATTGCTGAATTATTTGGGGAATCGGGTACTAGTTTCTGACTGTGATTTTATTCAGAGCCCGGTAATCAATGAAAAGTCACTAGGTTCCATTTTTCTTCTGTACTAGAATGATTGGGCTACCGCAAGGTGATGAGCTGGGATGGATGTGCCCCTTGTGGAGAAGTTCTTGGATTTGTCACTTGATCTACTCATTCTCTAACAGAGAGAACAAATAGACTGGCCCATTTGGCAGCGGTGCATCAAGGGTCAAATCGATGGGGTGCTTGACCAGGTAATGCAAAGGTACCCCGGTAGGTGAGGAGAATATATCTGAGTATTCTTCCACGACTTTATCTACTTGCTTCTATTGTGTGGAGAGGTCAGCCGCAGAGACCCTAGATGTGGCTATGATATTTTTCTTATTCTAAGAGCAAATCACGAAGAAGACAAAATTACCCATCTTAGAGATGACCTTCCTGCATTACTTAGTAGAGATCAAGGAAATACCACTAGGTGGGACTGCCTCGGGTATTCTATACAATTTCCTGTTCAAAGTAATAATAAAACTACATGGCCTAGACTCATATACAGAATGACATTTCCATAAATAAGGTTGGCCCAAAATAACATCACAAACTTTGAGAGGAGAAACATCACACAATACCTCGTCTTTGAAGGGCTTGATGTCATATGACAGTCAACACTGTTGGCTGACGTGGAGATTGATTCCCTGGTGGAGACATCCAATGTTGTAGGGTTGTGGGTGCGACATTGTCAGCAGGGCTAGCCGCTTGATGACCTATACTAAGATTAGGTTCTTCTGGCTACCACTACTAACGATGAAGTGCAGCGGGGTGCCTTTTACCCACATATGTGAATGGAAGAGGCACTCTCCTTCTTCTGGCTCGTCTGGTTCACCAGGATAGAGCTTGGTGGTAGCAATGGTGGCACTGGGTTCCATGTCAATGATCTATCTTCCCTTTTCCATTTTTGGCTTAGAGTCAGAATATACATATGATTCATAGGTTTTCACTTCAGCCACCAACGACTGCTTTGAGCGACAATCAATAGTGTTATGCCAAGGGATCTTATGGAAGTCGCACCACTTCTCGGTATCTTTCTTTNTCGGGTGAACCACTTGCCTTTGTGCAGGAGTTGCCCTGCTTTGATGACTCGATAAAGATGGATCCTTTGTTGTCAAGTGCCCTTGATCTGTGTGTCCACAATCTGATCATTGGATGTCTATTGTATGCAGTTTGGGTTGAGCTCTTTTGGTGTCAATTGTTCTACTACTACTGAGGTGTCCAATAATGGTGGGAAATAAGGGAAAAGGAGATCCACATTGAACACTGGGTGTAGGCCACGGAAAGGAGGAATGTTGAGCTCAAAAGAATTATCCCCCATGACCTTGGTGATGGTGTACGACCCATAACAGAGTGGGAGAAGCTTTCGATGGGGCCATGTAAGGCATTCTTTCTACAAGTGCAACCAAACTTTGTCGCCCACCTGAAACTTATGTGGCACCCGATGTTGATCATGGCATTGTTTGTACTTGTCATTGGACTTCTGTAGGATATCCTGAACCTGTTGGATGATGTGCTCGATCCACTCAATGAATCGGGTGGCTTTGTCAGCTTCAGTTGGAGCAGGATATGAGTCAGTCGAGGTGACCGCAAGGGGAAGTGAAACATCTATGGGACCCAATGGTTGGAATCCCAACCCCACCTAAAAGGGGTTGTGGTCGGTTAAAATATGCAGGGTTGGGTTGTAGCTATGTTGGACATAGGGAAGGATCTCATCCCATGTGTGAGGGTGCTTTGAATTATACATGTGAAGGATATGCACAATCATTCGATTTACGATGTTTGGCCATCTGTCTGGGGGTGGAATGTCATGGATTTGGTGAGCTTGGTGTCCAGCAATGACTAGAGGCTCGACCAGAATGTGTTGAGAAATTGATTGTCCTTATCTAAGACAATGTTTTGTGGGAGTCCAAAATGTACCCAGACTCATTCAAAGAAGAGCTTGGTAGTGGCCTGTGCTATGATTCTCTTCTTGCAGGAAACTAGAATCGCCATCTTAGAAAAGCGATCAACAACCACAAAAACACAATCATTTCCCCACTTGGTGGATGGGAGGCCCGACATGTACTCCATTGAGATGGATTCCCATGGCCTATCATGAGTAGGAAGAGGGGTGTACATGCCCTGTTTCTTAGTCGTTGGTTTGGGAATAGTGCAGGTAGTGCAAGACCTGATATACTTGCTGACCTCCTATCAAAGTTTCGTCCAGTAGAAATGTTTTCATAGCATCGTCATTGTCTTTTCAATGCCGAAGTGTCCTTCCACCCAACTGTAGTGGGCTTCCCATATTAGCTTCACTCGCTCGCGTGATGGAACATAGATATGGCCCAGACGACACAGCAACCCATCCTGAAGATGGAAATTATCGACAACTACGTTTTCACCCAACATTTGGTAGGTGGTGGCGAAGTCAAGGTCTATCTCATAGATTTTGGGCCATCCAGAGGTCTCATGGCTGCAAGAGTCTAGCACTGTGGTATTGTGGGGTATTCTACCCTACGGACTAATAAGCTAGGGCTCTAAACTTATACGTAGATCATGACCCTTAAGATTTAACTTTTAACCTTCTACCCAAAATCTCAACCCCTTTTCTCAGGCAAACATGGGAAGAATGAACTAACCTTTTTATCGATGGTTGAAGTAGATCCTCCCTTGAGTTGTTATCTCCTTACTGCTGCTGCTTCCACAAAGCTTCCTGCAATCAAGACAAAACTATGCATGCATGCTACTGATCTACTAGGGGGTTAGAGATAAAACATAAATCAAATAATCATAGATAAGACTCATGTATTTGGGACGGGAAAAGTATCTTTTTCATTAAT
>JZKD02S1664173.1:95453-142208 GCA_000966675.3 Picea glauca
TCAAGGAACAATCAAACACAAAAGGATCGACCCTAGATGCAGAGTTTAAGGTAGAGTTACCGGATTTTTTTACCTTGTGTTTTATGCATGAATGTGGGGTGTATTTGGGGTAGTTGTTAAAAAGTAGGAGACTTTAGACGGTTAGCTTTTCCTACATGTTGAACCCTAATGTAGTCCATAGGGGGGTTTTCCTTCTTTAGAAGAATTGGCGACCATACTGGGGAAGCCTCTAGGGTTTTTATGGGATATCGTTTTGGGTGTTTTACCTGGTTTTGATTACCTTTTTGAGTTTTCTGTAAGTTTCTATGTCTTTAATGGATTCTGGTCTACCACACCAGTACTCCTTGCCTTGTCAGCCTTGACTATTAGTTTTATTTTTGAGAAGTTAGAGAGGTATACGCAGCTTGAAGTGGGTTTTCACATTTACATACACGCCCTACCTTTGGACAACCCACGTACATACGCATGCTACTTAAGTGTCAGTAGCATGCCCATGTCAAGAAAGTCTTTCTTCAAGAAGAGGTAGTCAGCCTCTTCCCTGATTGAAGTCATACTTCTCAGGGGTTTTCTTGATCTAGTCCTGGTATCTGTTGTTACATTCTTTAGCCTGGGTTTGACATCAGTTAGCTTATTTCTTTATCAAGATTTCTTGTGTTTTATTAGTAAGGGTTTGAGACGAGTTTGTGAGTCTTTTCTGATCAGTTTGTTTAGCATTGTCAATGACTCCCTGCGATTCGCAATAGAACTGAAGTCAGTTTTTGGTGTTGTCTTGTCCTCACTTTTTCCGTTTCACTTTCTTTAGAAGAAAAGAAAAAGAAGTTATTTCAAGTTTCTTATTTTGAAGCATAAAAAAAAAATAAAAAATAAAAAATATTTCATTTCTTTGTTTGGTAAGTAGTTAGGTTAGTTGTCTTTGATTATCAAGAGAAAGAGTGATTTCTTAAGTTCTTTACTGAATGCTCAAAACACTTAAGTAGCTTGCAGTCAAGTGAAATCTTGTTTTGGGTTTTTATTTTAAAAGATCTTAGAAAAAGTAGTTATGAAAAGTTGGTTAAAGAGTGTAAATTTGCAAATCTTTATTTTTCAAAANTCAAGGAACAATCAAACACAAAAGGATCGACCCTAGATGCAGAGTTTAAGGTAGAGTTACCGGATTTTTTTACCTTGTGTTTTATGCATGAATGTGGGGTGTATTTGGGGTAGTTGTTAAAAAGTAGGAGACTTTAGACGGTTAGCTTTTCCTACATGTTGAACCCTAATGTAGTCCATAGGGGGGTTTTCCTTCTTTAGAAGAATTGGCGACCATACTGGGGAAGCCTCTAGGGTTTTTATGGGATATCGTTTTGGGTGTTTTACCTGGTTTTGATTACCTTTTTGAGTTTTCTGTAAGTTTCTATGTCTTTAATGGATTCTGGTCTACCACACCAGTACTCCTTGCCTTGTCAGCCTTGACTATTAGTTTTATTTTTGAGAAGTTAGAGAGGTATACGCAGCTTGAAGTGGGTTTTCACATTTACATACACGCCCTACCTTTGGACAACCCACGTACATACGCATGCTACTTAAGTGTCAGTAGCATGCCCATGTCAAGAAAGTCTTTCTTCAAGAAGAGGTAGTCAGCCTCTTCCCTGATTGAAGTCATACTTCTCAGGGGTTTTCTTGATCTAGTCCTGGTATCTGTTGTTACATTCTTTAGCCTGGGTTTGACATCAGTTAGCTTATTTCTTTATCAAGATTTCTTGTGTTTTATTAGTAAGGGTTTGAGACGAGTTTGTGAGTCTTTCCTGATCAGTTTGTTTAGTATTGTCAATGACTCCCTGCGATATGCAATAGAACTGAAGTCAGTTTTTGGTGTTGTCTTGTCCTCACTTTTTCCCTTTCACTTTATTTAGAAGAAAAGAAAAATAAGTTATTTCAAGTTTCTTATTTTGAAGCATAAAAAAAAAATTAAAAAAAAAATATTTCATTTCTTTGTTTGGTAAGTAGTTAGGTTAGTTGTCTTTGATTATCAGGAGAAAGAGTGATTTCTTAAGTTCTTTACTGAATGCTCAAAACACTTAAGTAGCTCGCAGTCAAGTGAAATCTTTTTTTGGGTTTTTATTTTAAAAGATCTTAGAAAAAGTAGTTATGAAAAGTTGGTTAAAGAGTGTAAATTTGCAAATCTTTATTTTTCAAAAATAAGTAGTTTTCTTTCAGTTTCATTTAATGCTCTTCTCTTTCGTCTCTTCAAAATACACCACTAGTTTCATTTATGTTTACTTGACTTTAAGACAAACCACTTAAAATTAACACTTAATTAAAATTTATTAGACTTTATGTTTGTAGGGTCCATCAACTAGTCTAGGCCAGATCCTTGATTTAGGTTGGAGAGGAAACTCTTCAAGCCTATAAAACAAACATATGAGTCTGTGCTAGGGAGTGTAAAAAGTCCAGTAAATATGAAAGTTATCTGGGACCCCCCTCTAACACAGGGGCTAAACATGAGGTCGCATGCAAAAAGGTAGCAGAGATAACCCCTCCAAAGCCAGACCAAGCATAGTGGGGAACACATATAGAGGACTTGTCTTGGGATTCCGTTGATCGCATTTTCCATAGAGTTTCATGGGTCTTGAATCCATTTGAGGTCCTCAGTTGGCTTTCAGAAAACTTGATTTTGATATCCTTGATAAGCTTTGGGCTTGATACCCTGCTCATTGCGATCCACTCGACTGTCGACTGTACCTGCCTGGTGATTGTTCACATGCTAGCAACCTAGTTGCCTTTATTTTAGTGACTTACACAGGTGACTGCGGGGGTATACCGTAGTACCTAGGACATACATAGGGCCATTCTTTGTAGAGTATACTCAGAGGGTGCTTCTGTATTCGAGTTTCACTTGCACCGATAAGTTTCTCTAGTGTTGGCTGGTGTAACTATTCTTCCAACTAGCTAGTGGTTTGATTTCTTTATCTCTTATGAACTCTTTCTAGTGTGTGCTGGTTTTCAACGTTAGTATAATCCCTAGTGTGTCATTGATATTCTCACAAAGTGGAAGATCAAGAGATCCTCTAGTTGAATTGGAGCCACCCCCGTCACTGCGACGATGAAGACTTGACCAACAAGGGTCATTTGAGGTGACTAGGCCGTAGGAAACTATACCCGAGACATCCCCGAGAGAAGAAATATTGCATCCGGAGGAGCCTGCTGTTTCTGACCTTGGAGCGAAAGATCTCAGGCTGTATAACCCTCTAATCACTAACTTGTTAGCACCCATCGTGGTACAAGTTTTCCCTCTAAGGGTAAATCATTGCGAGCGCCAAATAGTCTTTCAAGCAACGAATGAAGCAAACGCTACTCCTTCATCAGGGAGTCCTCACACTCCCTCTACGACTACCACTATAGGGGGTGTTCCACCTCCTAACCCACCTTTTCTAGTCTATAACACCATGGTATCGACCTCCTCTACTTCAGGAAGTGGTCCAATTCTGTCTATGGCGACGATCACTGCTCCGTTCACCCAGAGTGCGACAAGCCCTCCATTCTCATACGGGATGCCTGACTTTGATACGAACNTCCTGGTATCTGTTGTTACATTCTTTAGCCTGGGTTTGACATCAGTTAGCTTATTTCTTTATCAAGATTTCTTGTGTTTTATTAGTAAGGGTTTGAGACGAGTTTGTGAGTCTTTCCTGATCAGTTTGTTTAGTATTGTCAATGACTCCCTGCGATATGCAATAGAACTGAAGTCAGTTTTTGGTGTTGTCTTGTCCTCACTTTTTCCCTTTCACTTTATTTAGAAGAAAAGAAAAATAAGTTATTTCAAGTTTCTTATTTTGAAGCATAAAAAAAAAATTAAAAAAAAAATATTTCATTTCTTTGTTTGGTAAGTAGTTAGGTTAGTTGTCTTTGATTATCAGGAGAAAGAGTGATTTCTTAAGTTCTTTACTGAATGCTCAAAACACTTAAGTAGCTCGCAGTCAAGTGAAATCTTTTTTTGGGTTTTTATTTTAAAAGATCTTAGAAAAAGTAGTTATGAAAAGTTGGTTAAAGAGTGTAAATTTGCAAATCTTTATTTTTCAAAAATAAGTAGTTTTCTTTCAGTTTCATTTAATGCTCTTCTCTTTCGTCTCTTCAAAATACACCACTAGTTTCATTTATGTTTACTTGACTTTAAGACAAACCACTTAAAATTAACACTTAATTAAAATTTATTAGACTTTATGTTTGTAGGGTCCATCAACTAGTCTAGGCCAGATCCTTGATTTAGGTTGGAGAGGAAACTCTTCAAGCCTATAAAACAAACATATGAGTCTGTGCTAGGGAGTGTAAAAAGTCCAGTAAATATGAAAGTTATCTGGGACCCCCCTCTAACACAGGGGCTAAACATGAGGTCGCATGCAAAAAGGTAGCAGAGATAACCCCTCCAAAGCCAGACCAAGCATAGTGGGGAACACATATAGAGGACTTGTCTTGGGATTCCGTTGATCGCATTTTCCATAGAGTTTCATGGGTCTTGAATCCATTTGAGGTCCTCAGTTGGCTTCCAGAAAACTTGATTTCGATATCCTCGATAAGCTTTGGGCTTGATACCCTGCTCATTGCGATCCACTCGACTGTTGACTGTACCTGCCTGGTGATTGTTCACATGCTAGCAACCTAGTTGCCTTTATTTTAGTGACTTACACAGGTGACTGTGGGGGTATACCGCAGTACCTAGGACATACACAGGGCCATTCTTTGTAGAGTATACTCAGAGGGTGCTTCTGTATTCGAGTTGCACTTGCACCGATAAGTTTCTCTAGTGTTGGCTGGTGTAACTATTCTTCCAACTAGCTAGTGGTTTGATTGCTTTATCTCTTATGAACTCTTTCTAGTGTGTGCTGGTTTTCAACGTTAGTATAATCCCTAGTGTGTCATTGATATTCTCACAAAGTGGAAGATCAAGAGATCCTCTGGTTGAATTGGAGCCACCCCCGTCACTGCGACGATGAAGACTTGACCAACAAGGGTCATTTGAGGTGACTGGGCCGTAGGAAACTATACCCGAGACATCCCCGAGAGAAGAAATCTTGCATCCGGAGGTGCCTGTTGTTTCTGACCTTGGAGCGAAAGATCTCAGGCTGTATAACCCTCTAATAACTAACTTGTTAGCACCCATCGTGGTACAAGTTGTCCCTCTAAGGGTAAATCATTGCGAGCGCCAAATAGTCTTTCAAGCAACGAATGAAGCAAACGCTACTACTTCATCAGGGAGTCCTCACACTCCCTCTACGACTACCACTATAGGGGGCATTCCACCTCCTAACCCACCTTTTCCAGTCTATACCACAATGGTATCGAACTCCTCTACTTCAGGAAGTGGTCCAATTCTGTCTATGGCGACGATCACTGCTCCGTTCACCCAGAGTGCGACAAGCCCTCCATTCTCATACGGGATGCCTGACTTTGATACGAACTCTATTTTGTCCCACTCCACCCTATAGACCTTGGGTCTGGGAGAAGTGATATCTAACAATCCTCTTCAAGGGTCCATGGGGGGAACCTCAACCCCCTATAATTCTTTCCCTTACAGTGGGGGTCATATACCTCCATCATCCCCCTCGCTAGCTGGTGATCCCCAACAACCCACCTAGCCAAACATGAACCACAACTTGTTTAGAGTAGGTAGTCAAGGAATTTCTTCCAACACCACATCGGTGGGTTCTTTTCCATTCTCTTTGTTTGACGTGTTTGGTAACAACACATTCTAATTAGTTTTCATCTCGGCTGGGGGAAACCCTGGTTTTGGATCACAAAATTCTGTGCAGGGTACTATTCCTGCACAGGGAGAAAACACCTCTCAAGGACCCTGGAATCCATGGCAGGGATCAATCCCCTCATTAGGGATGCCGACCGGGGGCAACCCCTTCCATGGCCAATGGAACCCCGGGCAAGGCTCAGTACCTATGCCCGTCGGATTGGCAGGGGGAAACCCTTTCCAGAACCTTTGGAACACAAAGTCGGGAGAAATCCCTTCTCAGCCCTCAACGTCCAATTACAGGAGTCAATCGATGACATCTCAACAAGCGCAGTATCCGTACACTGGCCATGCCCATGGTTTTTACCAGAACCTTCGTCAAAAACCTAACTTTTCCTGGAAACCTGGTGCCAACCAAATTCTAGGTGCCTTTCCTCCTATACATACTTAACAAGCCAAGCTACCTTTTCTGGAAATGTTGCATTTTCTAGACTTGTCAAGATTTTTAAATGACCCAATCTATCACGATCCGCATTGGCCTCCTATGTCGACTAAGTTTCCCTCAAACATTCCAAAGTTCGAAGGTAAGCCCAATGAAGATCTAGGTGATCATGTGACCACATTTCACCTATGGTGCTCATCCAACTCATTGAGAGACGACTCCATCTAGTTGCGTTTGTTTCAAAGCACTCTTATCGGGAGTACCGCAAAATGGTACATAGAGCTTGACCGCTTAAGATACTCTACTTTTGGTGAATTGGAAATGGTTTTTCTAAACCATTTTCAATTACCTATGAGATACGATGCCCACACTGAGTTGCTGACCAACTTTGAGCAAAAAAAGGCTGACCATATCTCAGATCACATCCGAGAATGGAAACATCGGAGGATTTTGATAAAAGTACCAGTTCCACCAACATTCCCATTGGAGTAGTTCCTTAAGTCTTTAGTACACCAGTTATCCAAAGACGTTGCAACATTGAGATTATTTTTTGAGGAAGAAGCGATAATGAGAGCTCAACAACTAGAACGAATATACTCTCAATCTGGTTTACTTTACGATTTTTTTCCAAATGTGTCGTGGTCCATTCTTGATAAGACCGGATAGAAGTCTGGACCACATGATGATGGTATTGTTGGTTCATCACAAGTGAATCCCATTGATCAACTGTCGAATCAATTGCAACAGTTGTCAATACAATAGACATCGACCAACCAAACCACTGGTTTGATTGCTCCACCTACTCAAATGTCAGATGTACATAGTGTGCAATCAACAAACCTGAAGGTCAACCAACATGTTGACAGAAAGAAGAAACAATGAAAGAAGGGTGAGGGGGATAAGAAACCCACCAATAATGCTAGCATGGGCAACACATATAAAATAAAGTCGAATTATCTGTGTAACCTTTGCATGGAAGACCATCTGACTCACCTGTGCCCTCGGCTTACAGAGGCCCAAAAGTTACTAGTGCAACAACAACCTGCTGTGTTAACGAGACCATTTCCACATGGGAAAAATTTAACTCAAGAGCGAACGCAGATCGGGGTAGTCAGGGACACCCTTCGTCGTCTAGTAATCCCTCAACCTCAAATGTTTATATGTTGAAAGGTGATGCCCACATAGTGACTAGGACACATGATTACAGAATGCCAAACACTTCTGATAAGGGTAAAGAAGCTGAAAACCCATCTATTCCTCTCCAGATCGAGAAGACGTTGGGAGAAACAATGACATGCATCCTGAAAGGAGCGTTCAATAAAGCTTCCCAAAATCCAAATGCGAGGGCCACCTAGAACTATTTTGTGGTGGAAGATTTGTCACAAACCCCATTGATCAGTTGTCTTTCTCTCATCGTGACCCTTCATCGGGGGCATCCACAGTCCNCACTGCTCCGTTCACCCAGAGTGCGACAAGCCCTCCATTCTCATACGGGATGCCTGACTTTGATACGAACTCTATTTTGTCCCACTCCACCCTACAGACCTTGGGTCTGGGGGAAGTGATATCTAACAATCCTCTTCAAGGGTCCATGGGGGGGACCTCAACCCCCTATAATTCTTTCCCTTACAGTGGGGGTCATATACCTCCATCATCCCCCTCGCTAGCTGGTGATCCCCAACAACCCACCTAGCCAAACATGAACCACAAATTGTTTAGATTAGGTAGTAAAGGAATTTCTTCCAACACCACGTCGGTGGGTTCTTTTCCATTCTCTTTATTTGACGTGTTTGGTAACAACACATTCTAATCAGTTTTCATCTCGGATGGGGGAAACCCTGGTTTTGGATCACAAAATTCGGTGCAGGGTACTATTCCTGCACAGGGAGGAAACACCTCTCAAGGACCCTGGAATCCATGGCAGGGATCAATCCCCTCATTAGGGATGCCGACCGGGGGCAACCCCTTCCATGGCCAGTGGAACCCCAAGCAAGGCTCAGTACCTATGCCCGTCGGATTGGCAGGGGGAAACCCTTTCCAGAACTTTTGGAACACAAATTCGGGAGAAATCCCTTCTCAACCCTCAACGTCCAATTACAGGAGTCAATCGATGACATCTCAACAAGTGCAGTATCCGTACACTGGCCATGCCCATGGTTTTTACCAGAACCTTGGTCAACAACCTAACTTTTCCTAGAAACCTGGTGCCAACCAAATTCTAGGCTCCTTTCCTCCTATACATACTTAACAAGACAAGCTACCTTTTCTGGAAATGTTGCATTTGCTAGACTTGTCAAGATT
Source organism: Picea glauca (assembly GCA_000966675.3). Lineage (NCBI taxonomy): Eukaryota > Viridiplantae > Streptophyta > Pinopsida > Pinales > Pinaceae > Picea > Picea glauca. The sequence continues at coordinate 103,913 of JZKD02S1664173.1, forward strand.
TTTAAATGACCCAATCTATCACGATTCGCATTGGCCTCCTATGCCGACTAAGTTTCCCTCAAACATTCCAAAGTTCGAAGGTAAGCCCAATGAAGATCTAGGTGATCATGTGACCACATTTCACCTATGGTGCTCATCCAACTCATTGAGAGACGACTCCATCTAGTTGCGTTTGTTTCAAAGCACTCTTATCGGGAGTACCGCAAAATGGTACATAGAGCTTGACCGCTTAAGATACTCTACTTTTGGTGAATTGGAAATGGTTTTTCTAAACCATTTTCAATTACCTATGAGATACGATGCCCACACTGAGTTGCTGACCAACTTTGAGCAAAAAAAGGCTGACCATATCTCAGATCACATCCGAGAATGGAAACATCGGAGGATTTTGATAAAAGTACCAGTTCCACCAACATTCCCATTGGAGTAGTTCCTTAAGTCTTTAGTACACCAGTTATCCAAAGACGTTGCAACATTGAGATTATTTTTTGAGGAAGAAGCGATAATGAGAGCTCAACAACTAGAACGAATATACTCTCAATCTGGTTTACTTTACGATTTTTTTCCAAATGTGTCGTGGTCCATTCTTGATAAGACCGGATAGAAGTCTGGACCACATGATGATGGTATTGTTGGTTCATCACAAGTGAATCCCATTGATCAACTGTCGAATCAATTGCAACAGTTGTCAATACAATAGACATCGACCAACCAAACCACTGGTTTGATTGCTCCACCTACTCAAATGTCAGATGTACATAGTGTGCAATCAACAAACCTGAAGGTCAACCAACATGTTGACAGAAAGAAGAAACAATGAAAGAAGGGTGAGGGGGATAAGAAACCCACCAATAATGCTAGCATGGGCAACACATATAAAATAAAGTCGAATTATCTGTGTAACCTTTGCATGGAAGACCATCTGACTCACCTGTGCCCTCGGCTTACAGAGGCCCAAAAGTTACTAGTGCAACAACAACCTGCTGTGTTAACGAGACCATTTCCACATGGGAAAAATTTAACTCAAGAGCGAACGCAGATCGGGGTAGTCAGGGACACCCTTCGTCGTCTAGTAATCCCTCAACCTCAAATGTTTATATGTTGAAAGGTGATGCCCACATAGTGACTAGGACACATGATTACAGAATGCCAAACACTTCTGATAAGGGTAAAGAAGCTGAAAACCCATCTATTCCTCTCCAGATCGAGAAGACGTTGGGAGAAACAATGACATGCATCCTGAAAGGAGCGTTCAATAAAGCTTCCCAAAATCCAAATGCGAGGGCCACCTAGAACTATTTTGTGGTGGAAGATTTGTCACAAACCCCATTGATCAGTTGTCTTTCTCTCATCGTGACCCTTCATCGGGGGCATCCACAGTCCTGATGATTGATAATCCATAGCTTGGCATCATCAATATAGGTGTTGGTGTGTGCCTACCTTTGATGGCTACTTTCGATTACCCACCTTCGTCCGATGATGTCAAGTTCATATCTGCTATCCCCGACCAGCCTAAAGCTGAAATCTTTCAAGTGTTGTCATTCCGTATGAATTAATTTAATGATCCGTGGACTCTTCCTTCCCCATCTTAAATGATGGAAGGGAAAAGGAATCATGGCATGGCCATGCCTTTGTCCGTGACAGAGGTTGCATACTCTATAGTCCAACAAGCTTCCACTGACCTTGATCTGACTCTCGCGTAAGAGTTAGATCCAGTTTTCGAGCCTACACGGGCTCAAGGTTCACTCGCCACTACTGATTCCTTAGACTTGGTCTTTCTCTCTAACGAGGAAATTATAGAGGCATTAACTAGTCTAGACAAACCCTGGGATGATCTCCATCACATATCTTATTTTCTCCTAGAGTTAGGAAGAATTGAGGCTGGTGAATTCGTGTTGACTATAACTGGAGATAGCTCTTGTCCTATTAATCCTTTGGCTACGCACACAGTTTACGCCCAAGGTAATATGGAAACCATCGCTAAGACAATACCCATCGATATATCTAGAACCCTTGGTGTCATGGAGAATGTCTTCATCAGAGCAGACTACTCCCCCAAGCAGATTCGAATCTACACTGATTTATTTAAAGAATTCTGTGACGTTTTTGTGTGGTCTTATGAGGAAATGCTAGGTATAGATCCAAGAATTGTCGAACATGAAATAAAGACTTACCCTGATGCCAAGCCAGTCCGACAGAAGCTTCACTCGGTTAATCCTCGGAAAGAAACAACTATTAAGGCTAAAGTAGAGAAACTACTCAAAGCTAGTTTCATCTACCCCGTTCAGTTGACTCAATGGGTGTCAAATCCCATTCCGGTCAACAAAAAGTAGGGAACGATTAGCGTATGTATGAAATTCTGTGATTTGAATAAGGCTTGTCCAAAGCATAATTTCCCCACCCCAATCATTGACCAAGTCGTTGATGAATGTGCAAGCTGTGAGGTCTTTTCTTTCATGGATAGTTTTTCAGGATACAATCAGATATAGATTAAGCCCGAAGACCAGCATAAAACAATTTTTATCTGTCCATAGGGTACATTTTATTATCGGAATATGCCTTTTGGCCTGAAGAATGTTGGAGATACTTTTCAGCGAGCCATGTCTTTTTCATTTCACAATATCAAACACATAGTCAGGGCCTATCTCGATGATTTAGAATCATAATCTCGTAAGAGAGTTGATCATCCCACACACCTTCGACTTATCTTTGAGCGATGTCTCTACTATAGGATTCACTTAGATCCTAACAAATGCAATTTTTGCATGACGTCGGGTCATCTTTTAGGTTTTATAGTTTCGACAACAAGGATCATGGTTGATCCTCTAAAGGTTGAGGCGATAGTTTAATTTCCTCCCCCATGCATAGTCCCTCAGCTTTAGAGTTTACAGGGAAAAGTTAATTTTCTTCGACGTTTTATCGAAAACTATGCCAAGATCACTAAAGGGTTTATGCATTTACTAAAGAAGAGAATCCCTTTCCATTGGGATGAAGCCCCTCAACACTCATTCAAAGCGTTGAAATGTGCCCTGACGTCCGTCCCTCTACTTCGACCACCCAATTATAATAAATATTTCTTATTGTATTTGGCCATGGCAGAGTTGACCATCAGTATGGTCTTGGTTCAAGAGGATGATATACTTGAAGAACATGTGATTTATTACCTGAGCCAAGGCCTGGTTGGACTAGAACTCAACTACTCCCATGTTGAAAAGCTTGCATTGGAAACAATACATGCTATCCAATGGTTCTGTCATTATATCTTGTTTCGCAAGACCATTGTCATTTCCATTGTGAATCCATTCCAATACGTATTGACACGACGTGTAATCGGTGGAAATATCAGTATATGGATTGTTATCCTCCAATAATTTGACTTGGATTTATTTTCTGTGAAATCTAAGAAGTCATTGGTCTTTGCAGAACTTATCTTGAAACTTTCAATCGAGTCAGGTGATGTTGCACCCGAAGAATCACCGATTAAAGGAGATATTTTTCTTATTTCATCTTCTGACCCTTGGTATGGAGATATACTAGTCTATCTCTAGAATTTGAAGTGCCCTTCCTTTGCTTCTTGTGATGAGCATCGACGTATATGCCATCAGGAAAAAAACTATCTCATAATCGAGGACACTTTATATCATCGAGGTGTAGATTGCATCCTTTGTCGATGTCTCACTCATGAAGAAGAAGAACTCATTCTTAATGACTACCACACTAGAGCATGTGGTGGTCATTTGCTTGGGTTGGAAACAACCCAAAATATTCTACAAGCCAATTACTTTTGGCTGACGTTAATCAAGAATTGCGTTGAATCCGTCAGGAAGTGTCACCCGTGTCAGATATTTTCTCGGAAGATGAGGGCACACCCCGCTCGTATGTTTCCTGTCATTACAGTTGGCCCCTTCACTAAGTGGGGGATTTATTATACTACATGCCACCCCGCTTCAGCTAGGGGGCACCATTATATCATCGTAGCAGTATAATACTTCACAAAGTGGGTCGAAGCTATGCCAACGTTCAAAGATGATGGTGAGACAACAACTCTCTTTTTGTTCAATCAGATAATAGAAAGGTTCGACATCCCGAGGGAGTTTGTCACTGACCATGGAAATCAATTTCAGAACAAAATAATGTCTGATTTAACATCAAATATTGGGTTGAGGCAAGATCATTCATCACCCTAGTACTCACAAGCGAATGGTCAAGTGGAAGCTATGAATAAGTCCCTCAAAACTATTCTGCAGCGAATGATCAATTCAACCAAGTCAAATTGGAATTTGATGTTGTACTCAGCATTTTGGGCCTACTAAACGTCTGTAAAGACTGCAACCAATTTCTCACCTTTTCAACTCATTTACAGGATGGAAGCAGTCTTGCCAATAGAGTTCCAGATCCCATCTCTAAAGTTGGTAGTACAGTTAATTCCAAACACTTCACTGTTTGAGGAATGCTTATTATATCTCGAGCAACTCGATGAGTAGTGCCGTGAAACAACCTTGGCTAACGAGGCTCACAAGAAAAAAGTTAAGTGTCAATATGATCAGTTTGTTTGTCCTCGGATTTTCTCTGAAGGCGAACTTGTCCTAGTCTATGACCAAGATAAGGATCCCCTGGGGGCAGGCAAGTTCAAACCCATGTGGTTCAAACCTTTCATTGTGAAGGAGGTATTAAATAAGAGTGTTTATCATCTGGTTGAATTCGAAGGGAAATATTTGGTGGAGACTAGAAATGGGCTCTACCTCAAGAAGTACTACTCGTAGGTGGGTCGCTTTGGGTGACTTCTTGTATATATGTATAGTTCTTATACATTTTAGTTTTTTTTCTTTTTGTTTTATGGACGTGTCATTTTTGATGTCATCATTTTAGCTGTGGCAGATGTCAAGTGAATTAGAGGTGTTCATTGGGTTCGTGGACGACGCTAGTCGACACACTCGGAGGCTTGCTTCCGCAGCTTGGGTGATCTTCACACCTCAAGGATAGTTGCTATCTTCTGGAGGTATATATTTAGGTGACACCACAAATAATGTCGCCGAGTACAACATAGTGATAGAGTTTCTTCGTGATGCTTTGTCGCATGGTATCTCTCACCTCCGGGTCTACTTATATGCACAACTGGTTGTGTCCCAGTTAAACGAGGTTTACCACATTTATGATCCTACTCTACACCGATGATTCCTCAGGGTACTTCTCATAGAATGATTCTTTGATTACATTACACATATCCATGTTCCTAGGATATTGAATCAAATCACAGATACTCTAGCTAATCATGTATTAGATTGGCATATTGCACACACATAAAGGAGAACAGACATACACATGTGCATACATTGTAAAAATGTGATCCATAAGACATAAAAAGATGTAAATATGAATATATATGTGTGTGTGTCTATATATATATATCAAAATTTTCATAGTACATAGGTGGACACAAGCGCCTCAAAAAATAATATGTCTGGTATACATTGCGGGGCTTATGCCCTCAAAAATATAAAAAAAGAGTGCCCTTGGCACATAAGTGGTCCACCCTAAGATAAGAACGGGGACTATTGGCCCTACCATAGTGAGCGACGACGTTTACCAAACACCATAAAAGATGGACCCAGGTCTATGGCACCCCAACTACACGAGGCTGCATCGATGGTAGGAGATCCTCGATCTTGACCATGGGCACTATATGAGTGAGCATCGTGAGGTTCTTCTCCACCTGTATCAACACTCTCTCAGCCTCTCCAGCTGGAGGTCCCCTTGCTTCTGCTGCTGCTGGTCCTGCGGCCATTGTTGGTGCTGCCTCTGGTCGAGGATGCCACCTTCTCCTCACAAAATCTACTGGACGCACTGGTCCCACATCTATACATAATAGATACATCTGATACACATAAAAATGATATATATATAAAGAAACTAAAAATGAAATAAGATTTAAAAATAAAAAAACAAAATAAAAAAACGTACCCATCTCTCCTCGCTCATCTTCGAGAGGTAGGGGCATGTCCGGATCTCAGGAAAAGTTGATCCTTACATAGGGGTAGTCCTATATCACTCGAATCTGCAGTGCCCACCAGTAAAAAAAGGTGTCATCGAAGGAATCTATGGTCCTTCCTCACCCCTGTCGCGACAACAATGATGCCCATCTACACATTACTGGGAGTGAGGCCACATGCCCCTGCTCTATCTCTCGTGGACTGAGACTGGGTACTCTCTNCGACTAAGTTTCCCTCAAACATTCCAAAGTTCGAAGGTAAGCCCAATGAAGATCTAGGTGATCATGTGACCACATTTCACCTATGGTGCTCATCCAACTCATTGAGAGACGACTCCATCTAGTTGCGTTTGTTTCAAAGCACTCTTATCGGGAGTACCGCAAAATGGTACATAGAGCTTGACCGCTTAAGATACTCTACTTTTGGTGAATTGGAAATGGTTTTTCTAAACCATTTTCAATTACCTATGAGATACGATGCCCACACTGAGTTGCTGACCAACTTTGAGCAAAAAAAGGCTGACCATATCTCAGATCACATCCGAGAATGGAAACATCGGAGGATTTTGATAAAAGTACCAGTTCCACCAACATTCCCATTGGAGTAGTTCCTTAAGTCTTTAGTACACCAGTTATCCAAAGACGTTGCAACATTGAGATTATTTTTTGAGGAAGAAGCGATAATGAGAGCTCAACAACTAGAACGAATATACTCTCAATCTGGTTTACTTTACGATTTTTTTCCAAATGTGTCGTGGTCCATTCTTGATAAGACCGGATAGAAGTCTGGACCACATGATGATGGTATTGTTGGTTCATCACAAGTGAATCCCATTGATCAACTGTCGAATCAATTGCAACAGTTGTCAATACAATAGACATCGACCAACCAAACCACTGGTTTGATTGCTCCACCTACTCAAATGTCAGATGTACATAGTGTGCAATCAACAAACCTGAAGGTCAACCAACATGTTGACAGAAAGAAGAAACAATGAAAGAAGGGTGAGGGGGATAAGAAACCCACCAATAATGCTAGCATGGGCAACACATATAAAATAAAGTCGAATTATCTGTGTAACCTTTGCATGGAAGACCATCTGACTCACCTGTGCCCTCGGCTTACAGAGGCCCAAAAGTTACTAGTGCAACAACAACCTGCTGTGTTAACGAGACCATTTCCACATGGGAAAAATTTAACTCAAGAGCGAACGCAGATCGGGGTAGTCAGGGACACCCTTCGTCGTCTAGTAATCCCTCAACCTCAAATGTTTATATGTTGAAAGGTGATGCCCACATAGTGACTAGGACACATGATTACAGAATGCCAAACACTTCTGATAAGGGTAAAGAAGCTGAAAACCCATCTATTCCTCTCCAGATCGAGAAGACGTTGGGAGAAACAATGACATGCATCCTGAAAGGAGCGTTCAATAAAGCTTCCCAAAATCCAAATGCGAGGGCCACCTAGAACTATTTTGTGGTGGAAGATTTGTCACAAACCCCATTGATCAGTTGTCTTTCTCTCATCGTGACCCTTCATCGGGGGCATCCACAGTCCCGATGATTGATAATCCATAGCTTGGCATCGTCAATATAGGTGTTGGTGTGTGCCTACCTTTGATGTCTACTTTTGATTACCCACCTTCGTCCGATGATGTCAAGTTCATATCTGCTATCCCCGACCAACCTAAGGCTGAAATCTTTCAAGTGTTGTCATTCTGTATGAATTACTTTAATGATCCGTGGACTCTTCCTTCCCCATCTTAAATGATGGAAGGGAAAAGGAATCATGGCATGGCCATGCCTTTGTCCGTGACAGAGGTTGCGTACTCTATAGTCCAACAAGCTTCCACTGACCTTGATCTGACTGTCGCGTAAGAGTTAGATCCAGTTTTCGAGCCTACACGGGCTCAAGGTTCACTCGCCACTACTGATTCCTTAGACTTGGTCTTGCCCTCTAATGAGGAAATTATAGAGGCATTAACTAGTCTAGACAAACCTTGGGATGATCTCCATCACAGATCTTATTTTCTCCTAGAGTTAGGAAGAATTGAGGCTGGTGAATTCGTGTTGACTATAACTGGAGATAGCTCTTGTCCTATTAATCCTTTGGCTACGCACACAGTTTACGCCCAATGTAATATGGAAAACATCGCCAAGACAATACCCATCTATATCTCTAGAACCCTTGGTTTCATGGAGAATGTCTTCATCAGAGCGGACTACTCCCCCAAGCAGATTCGAATCTACACTGATTTATTTAAAGAATTCTATGACGTTTTTGTGTGGTCTTATGAGGAAATGCTAGGTATAGATCCAAGAATTGTCGAACATGAAATAAATACTTACCCTGATGCCAAGCCAGTCCGACAGAAGCTTCACTCGGTTAATCCTTGGAAAGAAACAACTATTAAGGCTGAAGTAGAGAAACTACTCAAAGCTAGTTTCATCTACCCCGTTCAGTTGACTCAATGGGTGTCAAATCCCATTCCGGTCAACAAAAAGTAGGGAACGATTCACGTATGTATGAAATTCCATGATTTGAATAAGGCTTGTCCAAAGGATAATTTCCCCACCCCATTCATTGACCAGGTCATTGATGAATGTGCAAGCTGTGAGGTCTTTTCTTTCATGGATAGTTTTTCAGGATACAATCAGATATAGATTAAGCCCGAAGACCAGCATAAAACAACTTTTATCTGTCCATAGGGTACATTTTATTATCGGAATATGCCTTTTGGCCTGAAGAATGTTGGAGCTACTTTTCAGCGAGCCATGTCCTTTTCATTTCACAATCTCAAACACATAGTCAGGGCCTATCTCGATGATTTAGAATCACAATCTCGTAAGAGAGCTGATCATACCACACACCTTCGAATTATCTTTGAGCGATGTCGCTACTATAGGATTCACTTAGATCCTAACAAATGCAATTTTTGCATGATGTCGGGTCATCTTTTAGGTTTTATAGTTTCGAAAACAAGGATCATGGTCGATCCTCCAAAGGTTGAGGCGATAGTTCAATTTCCTCCCCCATGCATAGTCCCTCAACTTTAGAGTTTATAGGGAAAAGTTAATTTTCTTCGGCGTTTTATCGAAAACTATGCCAAGATCACTAAAGGGTTTATGCATTTACTAAAGAAGAGAATCCCTTTCCATTGGGATGAAGCCCCTCAACACTCATTCAAAGCGTTGAAATGCGCCCTGACGTCCGTCCCTCTACTTCGACCACCCAATTATAATAAATATTTCTTCTTGTATTTGGCCGTGGCAGAGTTGACCATCAGTATGGTCTTGGTTCAAGAGGATGATATAATTGAAGAACATGTGATTTATTACCTGAGCCAAGGCCTGGTTGGACTAGAACTCAACTACTCCCATGTTGAAAAGCTTGCATTGGAAACAATACATGCTATCCAATGGTTCTGTCATTATATCTTGTTTCGCAAGACCATTGTCATTTCCATTGTGAATCCATTCCAATACGTATTGACACGACGTGTAATCGGTGGAAATATCAGTATATGGATTGTTATCCTCCAATAATTTGACTTGGATTTATTTTCTGTGAAATCTAAGAAGTCATTGGTCTTTGCAGAACTTATCTTGAAACTTTCAATCGAGTCAGGTGATGTTGCACCCGAAGAATCACCGATTAAAGGAGATATTTTTCTTATTTCATCTTCTGACCCTTGGTATGGAGATATACTAGTCTATCTCTAGAATTTGAAGTGCCCTTCCTTTGCTTCTTGTGATGAGCATCGACGTATATGCCATCAGGAAAAAAACTATCTCATAATCGAGGACACTTTATATCATCGAGGTGTAGATTGCATCCTTTGTCGATGTCTCACTCATGAAGAAGAAGAACTCATTCTTAATGACTACCACACTAGAGCATGTGGTGGTCATTTGCTTGGGTTGGAAACAACCCAAAATATTCTACAAGCCAATTACTTTTGGCTGACGTTAATCAAGAATTGCGTTGAATCCGTCAGGAAGTGTCACCCGTGTCAGATATTTTCTCGGAAGATGAGGGCACACCCCGCTCGTATGTTTCCTGTCATTACAGTTGGCCCCTTCACTAAGTGGGGGATTTATTATACTACATGCCACCCCGCTTCAGCTAGGGGGCACCATTATATCATCGTAGCAGTATAATACTTCACAAAGTGGGTCGAAGCTATGCCAACGTTCAAAGATGATGGTGAGACAACAACTCTCTTTTTGTTCAATCAGATAATAGAAAGGTTCGACATCCCGAGGGAGTTTGTCACTGACCATGGAAATCAATTTCAGAACAAAATAATGTCTGATTTAACATCAAATATTGGGTTGAGGCAAGATCATTCATCACCCTAGTACTCACAAGCGAATGGTCAAGTGGAAGCTATGAATAAGTCCCTCAAAACTATTCTGCAGCGAATGATCAATTCAACCAAGTCAAATTGGAATTTGATGTTGTACTCAGCATTTTGGGCCTACTAAACGTCTGTAAAGACTGCAACCAATTTCTCACCTTTTCAACTCATTTACAGGATGGAAGCAGTCTTGCCAATAGAGTTCCAGATCCCATCTCTAAAGTTGGTAGTACAGTTAATTCCAAACACTTCACTGTTTGAGGAATGCTTATTATATCTCGAGCAACTCGATGAGTAGTGCCGTGAAACAACCTTGGCTAACGAGGCTCACAAGAAAAAAGTTAAGTGTCAATATGATCAGTTTGTTTGTCCTCGGATTTTCTCTGAAGGCGAACTTGTCCTAGTCTATGACCAAGATAAGGATCCCCTGGGGGCAGGCAAGTTCAAACCCATGTGGTTCAAACCTTTCATTGTGAAGGAGGTATTAAATAAGAGTGTTTATCATCTGGTTGAATTCGAAGGGAAATATTTGGTGGAGACTAGAAATGGGCTCTACCTCAAGAAGTACTACTCGTAGGTGGGTCGCTTTGGGTGACTTCTTGTATATATGTATAGTTCTTATACATTTTAGTTTTTTTTCTTTTTGTTTTATGGACGTGTCATTTTTGATGTCATCATTTTAGCTGTGGCAGATGTCAAGTGAATTAGAGGTGTTCATTGGGTTCGTGGACGACGCTAGTCGACACACTCGGAGGCTTGCTTCCGCAGCTTGGGTGATCTTCACACCTCAAGGATAGTTGCTATCTTCTGGAGGTATATATTTAGGTGACACCACAAATAATGTCGCCGAGTACAACATAGTGATAGAGTTTCTTCGTGATGCTTTGTCGCATGGTATCTCTCACCTCCGGGTCTACTTATATGCACAACTGGTTGTGTCCCAGTTAAACGAGGTTTACCACATTTATGATCCTACTCTACACCGATGATTCCTCAGGGTACTTCTCATAGAATGATTCTTTGATTACATTACACATATCCATGTTCCTAGGATATTGAATCAAATCACAGATACTCTAGCTAATCATGTATTAGATTGGCATATTGCACACACATAAAGGAGAACAGACATACACATGTGCATACATTGTAAAAATGTGATCCATAAGACATAAAAAGATGTAAATATGAATATATATGTGTGTGTGTCTATATATATATATCAAAATTTTCATAGTACATAGGTGGACACAAGCGCCTCAAAAAATAATATGTCTGGTATACATTGCGGGGCTTATGCCCTCAAAAATATAAAAAAAGAGTGCCCTTGGCACATAAGTGGTCCACCCTAAGATAAGAACGGGGACTATTGGCCCTACCATAGTGAGCGACGACGTTTACCAAACACCATAAAAGATGGACCCAGGTCTATGGCACCCCAACTACACGAGGCTGCATCGATGGTAGGAGATCCTCGATCTTGACCATGGGCACTATATGAGTGAGCATCGTGAGGTTCTTCTCCACCTGTATCAACACTCTCTCAGCCTCTCCAGCTGGAGGTCCCCTTGCTTCTGCTGCTGCTGGTCCTGCGGCCATTGTTGGTGCTGCCTCTGGTCGAGGATGCCACCTTCTCCTCACAAAATCTACTGGACGCACTGGTCCCACATCTATACATAATAGATACATCTGATACACATAAAAATGATATATATATAAAGAAACTAAAAATGAAATAAGATTTAAAAATAAAAAAACAAAATAAAAAAACGTACCCATCTCTCCTCGCTCATCTTCGAGAGGTAGGGGCATGTCCGGATCTCAGGAAAAGTTGATCCTTACATAGGGGTAGTCCTATATCACTCGAATCTGCAGTGCCCACCAGTAAAAAAAGGTGTCATCGAAGGAATCTATGGTCCTTCCTCACCCCTGTCGCGACAACAATGATGCCCATCTACACATTACTGGGAGTGAGGCCACATGCCCCTGCTCTATCTCTCGTGGACTGAGACTGGGTACTCTCTTGAAGAAGAATGAGCACATAATAGTCCCAAACCCAAAGTTCTTGTTGTTCCACCCATGACACTTGGTAAGTTGTCTCTTCATGCAGTCTAGCATGGTCATACTCCAATCAAAGATTCATGCATTCAAGCACTGCACTGCACAATGCATGTGCGCCTGGGAGGCCTAATGTAAATCCATGGATCCAGTGATCCGCCCAATGAGTAAGACTATCACTTTTAGTTCTAGGTTCATGATCTTGTGGAGATTCACCTAAGAACCGTCTTTCTTAGTGCTAGCCTCGCAGTGATGTTCAATCAACTCAACAATGTTGTGAGGCCCGGGGGGAAAAGCGCATAAGTTGACTGGTTCACCTCTCCTCGAGAGGCCAGCCAGAAATTAAATGTCTTCAATCATTGGAGTCAATGACTGCCCATCAAGCATAAACTCCTCAACATCAGGATGCCAATAATCTACCAAGGCATTCAACAACTTGGGTTGTGCCCTCATGAATGGACACTGGAAGAAATTCCAGAACCTGCATTGTCTCAATGCGGCCATAGCTAGAGGGTCCTCATCTACCAATATATCTATATCCTCATGCTCCCTCTCTCTCCAGTGGACACACTTCCTGTCAATGACAAGTTCAAAGGGGATTTAGATCTTGCATTTCCTTTTTTCTTTATCTTTTTGAGGGTGTACACGGAATGTAGTGAGAACAATCGCGTATGCATGCGGGAATAATGTTTTCTACCAGCGGGAATATGCAAGTTGTCCTTGGATAGCCCACATACATGCAAGGCCACCCCTTTTTAAGAGTGTGCCTCCATAAAAAAAACTAAAACTAATGCAAGAAAGAAGTATTGAAATACAGCAGGAGCTAGTTTGTACTTACTTGATCCGAGCGGAAGTTCGTTTCATCCTCTGAAGCTCCTAGAATCAACTCTTTTAGAAAAGGGGTGTTTTTGGCTTTTTGGTCAATTCTCAAATTGAAATGGTGATAATGAGTTGCCAACATCTATTTATAGAATTTGTTGTCCCTTTTTGTCATTTTTTGGACCCTTTTGTTGTTTTTTCTGGCTTGAAAATCATTTAACATGGTTCTTGAGTTTCTCATTGGATGTCACAATACACTTCACTTTTGGTTTGGAAAAGTTTTTGGGAGATGGGTCACTTTTAAAGGTCCTTTGGTAAAAAGTCATTTTTTCAAATTTGTTCATTTAAGTTAGGATTATAGCTCCACTTTTTTCATCTTGTTGTCTTTTCCTCTTTTCCATAGGATTGATCCCACCGAATTGCGACACAGAACCATCATTTCTTCTTTAGAAGTGTCGTAATTTAGTGGTAGAGCCTACCTCTACATGGATGCCCTAGGTATATCCTAGTTTCATTTTGGTGTCCATGCCGTCATTAATGACTTTAGTCTCGAGAGTCCTTGTTAGTCTTGTCCTGATTATGAGTTCGAGCCTTATACGTCTGATATGTTATCACTCTTGACCTCACCCTCGGGACTCCCAGAAAACGAGTTTTATTTTAATCCCTTTTCATACTCTTTAAACATGAAAATATTGTTGAGCGATCTTATTGTCCTTCATGCTCGCCTAACTAAAAATTGAAGGCATGTCTATCCGAAAGTAGTTTACCCCTTTTTCCTTTCGGATGGTCATTTTTATGAATAAAGGTACACTCTAGGAACTTTGGTTCGCTAGAAGAGTATTCTCAGGTATACGTTTAACCCTTTTTTGGGCCTGAGGGAATAAATTTGCGAAAAAAGAAACCCCACAGAGTCCATAGTTAAGCTCTTTTTAGACTCCCTAAAATTGAAAATATTTCCAAGTGACCTTGTTCCTTCAAACTCGTTAAACTGGTCCAGAAGAACATCCCCTACAGAGTCCATAGTTAAGCTCTTTTCATAATCCTTAAAATTGAAAAGATCATTGAGTGACCTTGTTCTTTCACACTCGTTAATTTGTTTAGAAAAACATCTACTGGCATGAGTTTACCCCTTTTCCAGCTTGTAGATTAAGGAGGAAAAATTTACACCTCGGGAGATTCATCTCGTTGGGAGAGTTCTCCTCAACAAATTTAAATTTTTTAGGCTAAGGATACTAAATCTAGAAAAAGGCATTGAGTCCATAGTTAAGATCTTTTCAGACTCCTTAAAATTGAAAATATTGTTGAGTGATCTTGTCTTTGTCACACTCGTTAAAATGGTTTTGAATAGACATATTTTCGGTGCTAGTTTACCCCTTTTTCGAATCAACTAGACTACCTTCAAAAAAGGTACCCCAGGGGAGTCTTATTTTGTGCTTTTTCAGACTCTCTAAAAATGAAAAAACATCGATCTTACCTTCTCTGGGATCATTTAAAATTACATTGAAAGACATTATCATCGTGTCCTATTAATCGCATTTGCATTTCTGTGTATTTTTCCTAATGCCAGCTCCATGTTGCTCTAAACTGAACCTTTGAAGCATGCCTTATACGCAAGCCTTGTATCACTTTGCCTTTGCGTCTTAACACCTTGAACTATGGAGGAATTTTCCCGAGTGTCCTTTCCTTACACATGTCTCCTTCCTCTGAGAATTAGTGTGTTCCTTGCGCTTGGAACTAGTATGCTTGCGACACTCATTCCTCCTTTGTAACATATCATTCTTTTATTCCTTTTAAAGCTTTTCAAAATATTGAAAAAGACAAAAAAATAAAATATACCCCAAAAAGAGGATGGAAAAAATATTTTCTTTTTATGGCAGCACAATGAGTCACCCTTGGACATAGCACATCCTTTCATTTGTTCGTCAATCTTTGGGATTTAATATGACCTTAGGAAGCTATTCTTGCTACATAGAGTTGTGTCCTTCTCCATTTGGTTATTCTTCCAAACACATGGAGAGTTTGTGTTGCCTACTGCATCATGAACTTATGTCAATGTCATGCTGCCTGAGTCTATTCATCTATCGTGCTATTGTCCAAAGGAAGTTTTACCCAACTTGAGTCAGCCTTTCTACATTTTTTCTCTTTCCCTCATGCCCGACCATCCCAAAATTCCAATCAAGTCTTTGCTCGAAATCACTAAAGTTCTCTGCCTGATCACTAAGATCCTCTTGCCTGTTCCCCGACAAGCCATCAAAGACCTATGCGTAGTGAATTCATACACTCACATTACACTCCTACCTGAGTTTTGAAGATCTTGAAGTTGTTGCTTAAGCTCTGAAGGCCTCATATACAACCATCAGGCGTCATTGGCTTCTTAAAGATGGATACTATACATGTATATATTTGATTTTGAGATGTAGATATTGTATGTATTGCTCACAACAACACTTTGTATAGTTATATGACATGGATTTGTAGTGTATTTGATTGGAAACCATGATTTATTTAATCTTGAGCATGGGTATGCCTGCCTCGGTGAGATAATTATTATTTTTGCAGATGACACCTCCCGAACTTTGGTCTATGGCTCACTCGCTTTGTACATTGGTGAAGATTTGTAACGGCCATCATATGCTCTTTTGAACTCACACATTAGGGGTAATCTGTTATAACCCTAAATTGCACCATACAAACATACCTGGCATCAGGCCATCTGACTTGCTATTTTTTCCAAGCCAGTACTTAGCATCTCTTCCTAAAAACCATATTTTTGAAGATGTATGAGCCCTGCACCAGTACTACCCATGTACACACACTTTATGCACCACTACAACTCGCGTATGTATGCTAGCTGCACCATTACAACATGCGTATCCTCACAAAATTTGTAAAAATTAAAAATTTGCAAGGAATTCATTGAGATTACGGGATATTGGGTAGTTTCCCAACTGTCCCACCACCTATAGCCCATCACCCAACCGAATAACCATCATTTTTTCATATAAAAGGAGGTGTTGGGGTCTCATTCAAAATCTAATCATAAGAACAATGAAATTCTTCCCATTTCACTTTTCCCCCTTGCCCCAAGAATTTGTAGCCACATTGTGAGTTTTTAGCCAGAATTCCCTATTCTTGCCTTTTTCCTCCATTGCAAGCCTAATCCATTCCCTAGAGAGAGCTGAAGAGGAGAAAGATATGTGGAAGTGTAGTTGGAGCTTGGTGAAGAGGAACCCAGACCAGGTTCGAGGAGTAGTCGCCAATCTCATTGTAAGTAACTTTGTGAGATTAATAAAAAGGAATACTTTTTCTGTCTCGAATATGATGTGTTCAATCTTTATGTTTGATTTATATTGGATTATGACATCTAACCCACTAATTCATATATAATATGCATGTTCGTAGTTCTTTGTTTTTCTGTTTATGAATACAAGTTGGCCTTGGGAGGAGTCTTGTAGTCAAGGAACAACCGAACGTAAAAGGATCGACACCAGACACAGAGTTTAAGGTAGAGTTACTAGATCTTTTTACCTTGTGTTTTATGCATGAATGTGGGGTGTATTTGGGGTAGTTGTTAAAAAGTATCAGACTTTAGACAGTTAGTTCTGTCTACATGTTGAACCAAGGTACATGAGCTATGCTTTGTGATTTTCCCAATATGTTCTGACTGCTATGAGGGAATCTTGGCATTTTCAAATTTTTTTGTTGAGAAATTGAAGTTATTGGGCATAGGTATCCATGTTCTTCTCCAACTCTTCCATCTTATGGTTAAACATATTAACCTGTGCTTTCAAGCTCTTATTCTCTTCTCAAATCTTGTCATTGTTGGCCCTTAAGTCCTCCAACTTATATCTGATTTATTTTCCCATGTTGCGGTATGCATTGTTTTGTTCACAATATTGGAAGCAATGTCTTGATCAAGAATGTAAATACCCTGATACCATATGATCCGTAATCGAGGGGCTCATAGTCCACTCATTTCACCAACACAGATACCTATGTGTAATTTGATTTATGGAATCTATCTCAATTCTGTCTCTAAGTTGTGCATAAGGTTCTTGTCTCCTAGAGGCTCATTCTTCTGCCCTGCACTCATCAATAGTTGGTAATGGAAGGTTGACAAATGAAATATATTATACAAAACAATTGAGAAACTCAACTTTGTAGTTGTTCCATATGGAAATGGTCTTTTCTTGATCATGACTGAAATTTTCTTATAAGAACACTTTGAGCATGAATATCAAATGGCGTTCATAAATTAGGTTGGTTTATGGTCTCTGCTAAGTGGCTTGCAACATAATAAGAGGGAATCCAACTCTTTACATTCCATCCATTAATTAAATATACACTAGGTTAATAATCCAATGCCTAGTATGACTCAATCTCAAAGCTTTAATAGAATATGCCTTGATTTACTCCCTGTAATGAAATCTTGAAGGTTAGGTTCCAGATGGCATCTCTCATGCACTAAAGTATTATAATGGTCTGTGCAATCATTTAAACCAAGTCATCTACATTCGATATGGCCAACTCGCTTTCTCGGAAACGTACCATACTGCTATCATAGGATTCAATGTCTAAGTTAGGTTTTTAATATGTGTGGACAGTATGGAGAAAGACCAACACTCCTCAGAGATATCCAACCAACACTTAAACTATGTACAAGTGGTGGCTAGAGCTAGAGAGGTATACAGACTCCAATGAAATGTTGGTAAAATTTTTAATATTATGGAGGTGAATTGGATATGCTGGTAAAAGTTTTTAATGTGAGAGAGGCGAATTTGATATGTTGACAAATGTTTTAATATTCCAGAGGTGAATTGGATATGCTAGTAAATGTTTTCAATGTGCCAAAGATGAATTTGATCCGCTGACAAATGTTTTAATATGCTAGAGGTGAATTGGATATGTTGGTAAATGTTTTTAACATGCAATAGGTGATTTTGAAAACATGGCCAACACCACACAACCAACAAAGGAATTTTGGTTTTTCCTAGATGTTACACTATGTGTTTGATGGCTCAAAAATTAGGGTTAGGTTTTTCTGTATGGTTTCCAACAAGTTAGATTCTATGTTCTCTCCAAACACTGGATTATAACCAAACCTGTAGCTAACAATCAAAGCAATGAGTGGGTGTTATTGATCGCTAAGGTTTGACATGGGTGAAAATATACAACATTACCAAGTCTTAGGTACATGGTGTAGCAAAGGAATCAAGATTAAACATCCAATAGCTAGGGTTCAGTCCGGATTCATTTCAGATCACTCTTTCTCAACACTCTACTATAGTTTTCCTCCCGTCTTGCTAACTTTAAAAAATTATCTTTTTCCTACTCAAAAATCCTCTTCTCCCATGCTTTTTTGAATCTTACTCTTCTCCCAAGGATGATTACACTCAACCCATGCTATTATAACTGAGTAAGATGACTTTCTCACCCAACCTATTACATGAATTCAATGATTGAGTGTTTAATAAGTCAAAGGGATAAATGGATAAATGACAAACTTATTAATGAACATGGATTAAGACTCAAGGCATATGGAAACCCCTCAAACCCCCATTAATCCCCTTCTCTTGCAGAATCTTAACCGCCCATTACTCTGGTCCTTACCCATATATAATCGATGGTGTATTCCATTTTATTATTTTCAATGTACAATGTTTACATATTACATCGGTTGGCCCATGACCATTCATAATACTTACAAGTATATCATGCTACAATCCCCTCCCCCCTACAATTTTCAATGTCCTCAGTGCACATCATCATACAAGTGTTCATGTACATACATACAAAATATTACATCACAATGCTCGATACTTTCACAATTTAATGACTTCTGCAACAATTCCAACTAGTAATGTCTCATTCCCCCCAACCTACACAACCCAAGGAAGTGTATCCCCTTCTCTGCATTACAGTCCCTTAGGTTTTCCCACTCCCCTTCAAGGACTCCACCATAGGATGGAAATGAAGTGTCAGATTTGTTTCCCCAGGAACTCCAACTGCATCAAAATGGAGTCTTTGTACACTTATGTACAAATATACATTCATATTTCCTAAAACATCTGCAAGAAGTTGCAAATATTGTTCCCACATGGAATCCTTGTGCTCCCAAGTGGTGTCTTCAAAACTGTAGTAGGTCCATTACACCTTTACCATGTCGATGGCTTAATCCTTGAGTACTTTGACTTTCCAGTCCAAGATGCACACTAGCTCTGTCCAAAAGTTCCCTTCATGCTCCACCTGGATCACAGTCCAATCAATCACATGGTTAGGATCAAGCATATACTTTTTTAATAAAGACACATGGAAAAATTATGAACTCTCCTGGATGCAAGAATTGCAAGCATGTATGCAATTGGGCCCATCCTCTCTATATCTTTAAATGAATCACAATATCTTGTTGCCAACTTTGGAAAACTTCCCAATATCAAAAAGCTCCTTTTTTCCTTTACTTTTGGAAACACATGCTCGCCCACTCTAAATTCTTTGTCTGCCTTTCCTTTGTCAGCATAAATTTTCCACCTGTCCTGTGTAGTCTTTAAATTATACTTTATCTTTACCATTTTCTCTTCCATTTATCTTAGCAATTTTGTCCCAATAATGGATATGTCTACTGGATTATCCCAACTCACTGGTGTGTTGCATTTTCTTCCATATAAGGATTCAAACGAGCTCATATTCAACATTGCTTGATACCCATTGTTGTAATCGAACTCATCCAAATGAAGATAGTATTCCCACTTGGAAGGCTAATCCATTACATGCATTCTTAACACATCTTCAATTATTTATTTGACCCTCTCTATTTTCCCATCTGGTTTTGGTGTTGGTTGTGGAGCCCGATTATCTTTCTGTTTCATAGGTCTTTGTTTTTCAGCCGTGTTTATACCCCATGAAAAATATACCACCCTCCACACGGGGGGGGGGGTTGTAGGGGGGGCTTGCCCCCCCTGTGTGTCTGGGGGCAAGAGGGTCCCCGAAGGAAACATTTCCTTATAAATGTATATTGTGATTTCATAGTAAATCTGGACCATTCATTATAAGGTCATAGATCTGACGATAGAAGTTATGTTAGGGTTTTTTTTCCATAGAAGGCAACCCTCTTTTATGAGGGGAACGTATTGTGACTATGCATCATTGTGAATATTGTATTATGAGAGAGGAGACGATGAGAGAAAGAAGAGAAAGTTACAACGGGTATGTTGTAGGTTGTATCCCTTCATTTTGATGGATAATAATAAAGGAAGGACCTGAAAATTTATCTGGTGGATGTAGCCCACACTGGGTGAACCACATATATTTGTGTTTCTATTGTTTTGTGTATCTTCTGTGTTTTATTTCCACATTTATTTTATTTTATTGTTCCATGATCTTGTTTTTATTTCAGAGTGAAAGGTAACTCGCAGAAAAAGAGAGTTCCTAGTTCGAGTGGGAGAAATGGAGAAAAATGGAAAGTTTAGGGTCAAGAAATATAACAACCAAAAATACCAGTTATGGAAGATGCAGATGGAAGATTATTTATATCAGAAGGATATATTCCTACCATTGGGTGAAATAACAAAGAAGTCGATGATCATGAAGGACGAAGAATGGGAGGTTCTTGACAAAAAGGCACTAGGAATGATACGACTGAGCTTGGCAGCGTTTGTGGCTTTTGATATTTCGAAAGAAAAGATGATGAAGGAGATGATGGATGCATTGGATAAACTGTATGAAAAACCCTCAACGTCCAATAAGGTATTTCTATCAAAGATATTATTTAATATGAAGATGTCAGATGCTNTTTGTTGTCCCTTTTTGTCATTTTTTGGACCCTTTTGTTGTTTTTTCTGGCTTGAAAATCATTTAACATGGTTCTTGAGTTTCTCATTGGATGTCACAATACACTTCACTTTTGGTTTGGAAAAGTTTTTGGGAGATGGGTCACTTTTAAAGGTCCTTTGGTAAAAAGTCATTTTTTCAAATTTGTTCATTTAAGTTAGGATTATAGCTCCACTTTTTTCATCTTGTTGTCTTTTCCTCTTTTCCATAGGATTGATCCCACCGAATTGCGACACAGAACCATCATTTCTTCTTTAGAAGTGTCGTAATTTAGTGGTAGAGCCTACCTCTACATGGATGCCCTAGGTATATCCTAGTTTCATTTTGGTGTCCATGCCGTCATTAATGACTTTAGTCTCGAGAGTCCTTGTTAGTCTTGTCCTGATTATGAGTTCGAGCCTTATACGTCTGATATGTTATCACTCTTGACCTCACCCTCGGGACTCCCAGAAAACGAGTTTTATTTTAATCCCTTTTCATACTCTTTAAACATGAAAATATTGTTGAGCGATCTTATTGTCCTTCATGCTCGCC
Source organism: Picea glauca (assembly GCA_000966675.3). NCBI lineage: Eukaryota > Viridiplantae > Streptophyta > Pinopsida > Pinales > Pinaceae > Picea > Picea glauca. Next base: position 125,504 of record JZKD02S1664173.1, read on the forward strand.
TAACTAAAAATTGAAGGCATGTCTATCCGAAAGTAGTTTACCCCTTTTTCCTTTCGGATGGTCATTTTTATGAATAAAGGTACACTCTAGGAACTTTGGTTCGCTAGAAGAGTATTCTCAGGTATACGTTTAACCCTTTTTTGGGCCTGAGGGAATAAATTTGCGAAAAAAGAAACCCCACAGAGTCCATAGTTAAGCTCTTTTTAGACTCCCTAAAATTGAAAATATTTCCAAGTGACCTTGTTCCTTCAAACTCGTTAAACTGGTCCAGAAGAACATCCCCTACAGAGTCCATAGTTAAGCTCTTTTCATAATCCTTAAAATTGAAAAGATCATTGAGTGACCTTGTTCTTTCACACTCGTTAATTTGTTTAGAAAAACATCTACTGGCATGAGTTTACCCCTTTTCCAGCTTGTAGATTAAGGAGGAAAAATTTACACCTCGGGAGATTCATCTCGTTGGGAGAGTTCTCCTCAACAAATTTAAATTTTTTAGGCTAAGGATACTAAATCTAGAAAAAGGCATTGAGTCCATAGTTAAGATCTTTTCAGACTCCTTAAAATTGAAAATATTGTTGAGTGATCTTGTCTTTGTCACACTCGTTAAAATGGTTTTGAATAGACATATTTTCGGTGCTAGTTTACCCCTTTTTCGAATCAACTAGACTACCTTCAAAAAAGGTACCCCAGGGGAGTCTTATTTTGTGCTTTTTCAGACTCTCTAAAAATGAAAAAACATCGATCTTACCTTCTCTGGGATCATTTAAAATTACATTGAAAGACATTATCATCGTGTCCTATTAATCGCATTTGCATTTCTGTGTATTTTTCCTAATGCCAGCTCCATGTTGCTCTAAACTGAACCTTTGAAGCATGCCTTATACGCAAGCCTTGTATCACTTTGCCTTTGCGTCTTAACACCTTGAACTATGGAGGAATTTTCCCGAGTGTCCTTTCCTTACACATGTCTCCTTCCTCTGAGAATTAGTGTGTTCCTTGCGCTTGGAACTAGTATGCTTGCGACACTCATTCCTCCTTTGTAACATATCATTCTTTTATTCCTTTTAAAGCTTTTCAAAATATTGAAAAAGACAAAAAAATAAAATATACCCCAAAAAGAGGATGGAAAAAATATTTTCTTTTTATGGCAGCACAATGAGTCACCCTTGGACATAGCACATCCTTTCATTTGTTCGTCAATCTTTGGGATTTAATATGACCTTAGGAAGCTATTCTTGCTACATAGAGTTGTGTCCTTCTCCATTTGGTTATTCTTCCAAACACATGGAGAGTTTGTGTTGCCTACTGCATCATGAACTTATGTCAATGTCATGCTGCCTGAGTCTATTCATCTATCGTGCTATTGTCCAAAGGAAGTTTTACCCAACTTGAGTCAGCCTTTCTACATTTTTTCTCTTTCCCTCATGCCCGACCATCCCAAAATTCCAATCAAGTCTTTGCTCGAAATCACTAAAGTTCTCTGCCTGATCACTAAGATCCTCTTGCCTGTTCCCCGACAAGCCATCAAAGACCTATGCGTAGTGAATTCATACACTCACATTACACTCCTACCTGAGTTTTGAAGATCTTGAAGTTGTTGCTTAAGCTCTGAAGGCCTCATATACAACCATCAGGCGTCATTGGCTTCTTAAAGATGGATACTATACATGTATATATTTGATTTTGAGATGTAGATATTGTATGTATTGCTCACAACAACACTTTGTATAGTTATATGACATGGATTTGTAGTGTATTTGATTGGAAACCATGATTTATTTAATCTTGAGCATGGGTATGCCTGCCTCGGTGAGATAATTATTATTTTTGCAGATGACACCTCCCGAACTTTGGTCTATGGCTCACTCGCTTTGTACATTGGTGAAGATTTGTAACGGCCATCATATGCTCTTTTGAACTCACACATTAGGGGTAATCTGTTATAACCCTAAATTGCACCATACAAACATACCTGGCATCAGGCCATCTGACTTGCTATTTTTTCCAAGCCAGTACTTAGCATCTCTTCCTAAAAACCATATTTTTGAAGATGTATGAGCCCTGCACCAGTACTACCCATGTACACACACTTTATGCACCACTACAACTCGCGTATGTATGCTAGCTGCACCATTACAACATGCGTATCCTCACAAAATTTGTAAAAATTAAAAATTTGCAAGGAATTCATTGAGATTACGGGATATTGGGTAGTTTCCCAACTGTCCCACCACCTATAGCCCATCACCCAACCGAATAACCATCATTTTTTCATATAAAAGGAGGTGTTGGGGTCTCATTCAAAATCTAATCATAAGAACAATGAAATTCTTCCCATTTCACTTTTCCCCCTTGCCCCAAGAATTTGTAGCCACATTGTGAGTTTTTAGCCAGAATTCCCTATTCTTGCCTTTTTCCTCCATTGCAAGCCTAATCCATTCCCTAGAGAGAGCTGAAGAGGAGAAAGATATGTGGAAGTGTAGTTGGAGCTTGGTGAAGAGGAACCCAGACCAGGTTCGAGGAGTAGTCGCCAATCTCATTGTAAGTAACTTTGTGAGATTAATAAAAAGGAATACTTTTTCTGTCTCGAATATGATGTGTTCAATCTTTATGTTTGATTTATATTGGATTATGACATCTAACCCACTAATTCATATATAATATGCATGTTCGTAGTTCTTTGTTTTTCTGTTTATGAATACAAGTTGGCCTTGGGAGGAGTCTTGTAGTCAAGGAACAACCGAACGTAAAAGGATCGACACCAGACACAGAGTTTAAGGTAGAGTTACTAGATCTTTTTACCTTGTGTTTTATGCATGAATGTGGGGTGTATTTGGGGTAGTTGTTAAAAAGTATCAGACTTTAGACAGTTAGTTCTGTCTACATGTTGAACCAAGGTACATGAGCTATGCTTTGTGATTTTCCCAATATGTTCTGACTGCTATGAGGGAATCTTGGCATTTTCAAATTTTTTTGTTGAGAAATTGAAGTTATTGGGCATAGGTATCCATGTTCTTCTCCAACTCTTCCATCTTATGGTTAAACATATTAACCTGTGCTTTCAAGCTCTTATTCTCTTCTCAAATCTTGTCATTGTTGGCCCTTAAGTCCTCCAACTTATATCTGATTTATTTTCCCATGTTGCGGTATGCATTGTTTTGTTCACAATATTGGAAGCAATGTCTTGATCAAGAATGTAAATACCCTGATACCATATGATCCGTAATCGAGGGGCTCATAGTCCACTCATTTCACCAACACAGATACCTATGTGTAATTTGATTTATGGAATCTATCTCAATTCTGTCTCTAAGTTGTGCATAAGGTTCTTGTCTCCTAGAGGCTCATTCTTCTGCCCTGCACTCATCAATAGTTGGTAATGGAAGGTTGACAAATGAAATATATTATACAAAACAATTGAGAAACTCAACTTTGTAGTTGTTCCATATGGAAATGGTCTTTTCTTGATCATGACTGAAATTTTCTTATAAGAACACTTTGAGCATGAATATCAAATGGCGTTCATAAATTAGGTTGGTTTATGGTCTCTGCTAAGTGGCTTGCAACATAATAAGAGGGAATCCAACTCTTTACATTCCATCCATTAATTAAATATACACTAGGTTAATAATCCAATGCCTAGTATGACTCAATCTCAAAGCTTTAATAGAATATGCCTTGATTTACTCCCTGTAATGAAATCTTGAAGGTTAGGTTCCAGATGGCATCTCTCATGCACTAAAGTATTATAATGGTCTGTGCAATCATTTAAACCAAGTCATCTACATTCGATATGGCCAACTCGCTTTCTCGGAAACGTACCATACTGCTATCATAGGATTCAATGTCTAAGTTAGGTTTTTAATATGTGTGGACAGTATGGAGAAAGACCAACACTCCTCAGAGATATCCAACCAACACTTAAACTATGTACAAGTGGTGGCTAGAGCTAGAGAGGTATACAGACTCCAATGAAATGTTGGTAAAATTTTTAATATTATGGAGGTGAATTGGATATGCTGGTAAAAGTTTTTAATGTGAGAGAGGCGAATTTGATATGTTGACAAATGTTTTAATATTCCAGAGGTGAATTGGATATGCTAGTAAATGTTTTCAATGTGCCAAAGATGAATTTGATCCGCTGACAAATGTTTTAATATGCTAGAGGTGAATTGGATATGTTGGTAAATGTTTTTAACATGCAATAGGTGATTTTGAAAACATGGCCAACACCACACAACCAACAAAGGAATTTTGGTTTTTCCTAGATGTTACACTATGTGTTTGATGGCTCAAAAATTAGGGTTAGGTTTTTCTGTATGGTTTCCAACAAGTTAGATTCTATGTTCTCTCCAAACACTGGATTATAACCAAACCTGTAGCTAACAATCAAAGCAATGAGTGGGTGTTATTGATCGCTAAGGTTTGACATGGGTGAAAATATACAACATTACCAAGTCTTAGGTACATGGTGTAGCAAAGGAATCAAGATTAAACATCCAATAGCTAGGGTTCAGTCCGGATTCATTTCAGATCACTCTTTCTCAACACTCTACTATAGTTTTCCTCCCGTCTTGCTAACTTTAAAAAATTATCTTTTTCCTACTCAAAAATCCTCTTCTCCCATGCTTTTTTGAATCTTACTCTTCTCCCAAGGATGATTACACTCAACCCATGCTATTATAACTGAGTAAGATGACTTTCTCACCCAACCTATTACATGAATTCAATGATTGAGTGTTTAATAAGTCAAAGGGATAAATGGATAAATGACAAACTTATTAATGAACATGGATTAAGACTCAAGGCATATGGAAACCCCTCAAACCCCCATTAATCCCCTTCTCTTGCAGAATCTTAACCGCCCATTACTCTGGTCCTTACCCATATATAATCGATGGTGTATTCCATTTTATTATTTTCAATGTACAATGTTTACATATTACATCGGTTGGCCCATGACCATTCATAATACTTACAAGTATATCATGCTACAATCCCCTCCCCCCTACAATTTTCAATGTCCTCAGTGCACATCATCATACAAGTGTTCATGTACATACATACAAAATATTACATCACAATGCTCGATACTTTCACAATTTAATGACTTCTGCAACAATTCCAACTAGTAATGTCTCATTCCCCCCAACCTACACAACCCAAGGAAGTGTATCCCCTTCTCTGCATTACAGTCCCTTAGGTTTTCCCACTCCCCTTCAAGGACTCCACCATAGGATGGAAATGAAGTGTCAGATTTGTTTCCCCAGGAACTCCAACTGCATCAAAATGGAGTCTTTGTACACTTATGTACAAATATACATTCATATTTCCTAAAACATCTGCAAGAAGTTGCAAATATTGTTCCCACATGGAATCCTTGTGCTCCCAAGTGGTGTCTTCAAAACTGTAGTAGGTCCATTACACCTTTACCATGTCGATGGCTTAATCCTTGAGTACTTTGACTTTCCAGTCCAAGATGCACACTAGCTCTGTCCAAAAGTTCCCTTCATGCTCCACCTGGATCACAGTCCAATCAATCACATGGTTAGGATCAAGCATATACTTTTTTAATAAAGACACATGGAAAAATTATGAACTCTCCTGGATGCAAGAATTGCAAGCATGTATGCAATTGGGCCCATCCTCTCTATATCTTTAAATGAATCACAATATCTTGTTGCCAACTTTGGAAAACTTCCCAATATCAAAAAGCTCCTTTTTTCCTTTACTTTTGGAAACACATGCTCGCCCACTCTAAATTCTTTGTCTGCCTTTCCTTTGTCAGCATAAATTTTCCACCTGTCCTGTGTAGTCTTTAAATTATACTTTATCTTTACCATTTTCTCTTCCATTTATCTTAGCAATTTTGTCCCAATAATGGATATGTCTACTGGATTATCCCAACTCACTGGTGTGTTGCATTTTCTTCCATATAAGGATTCAAACGAGCTCATATTCAACATTGCTTGATACCCATTGTTGTAATCGAACTCATCCAAATGAAGATAGTATTCCCACTTGGAAGGCTAATCCATTACATGCATTCTTAACATATCTTCAATTATTTATTTGACCCTCTCTATTTTCCCATCTGGTTTTGGTGTTTGTTGTGGAGCCCGATTATCTTCCTGTTTCATAGGTCTTTGTTTTTCAGCCGTGTTTATACCCCATGAAAAATATACCACCCTCCACACGGGGGGGTTGTAGGGGGGGCTTGCCCCCCCTGTGTGTCTGGGGGCAAGAGGGTCCCCGAAGGAAACATTCTTATAAATGTATATTGTGATTTCATAGTAAATCTGGACCATTCATTATAAGGTCACAGATCTGACGATAGAAGTTATGTTAGGTTTTTTTTTCCATAGAAGGCAACCTTGTTTTATGAGGGGAACGTATTGTGACTATGCATCATTGTGAATATTGTATTATGAGAGAGGAGACGATGAGAGAAAGAAGAGAAAGTTACAATGGGTGTGTTGTAGGTTGTATCCCTTCATTTTGATGGATAATAATAAAGGAAGGACCTGACAATTTATCTGGTAGATGTAGCCCACACTGGGTGAACCACATATATTTTTGTTTCTATTGTTTTGTGTATCTTCTGTGTTTTATTTCCACATTTATTTTATTTTATTGTTCCATGATCTTGTTTTTATTTCAGAGTGAAAGGTAACTCGCAGAAAAAGAGAGTTCCTAGTTCGAGTGGGAGAAATGGAGAAAAATGGAAAGTTTAGGGTCAAGAAATATAACAACCAAAAATACCAGTTATGGAAGATGCAGATGGAAGATTATTTATATCAGAAGGATATATTCCTACCATTGGGTGAAATAACAAAGAAGTCGATGATCATGAAGGACGAAGAATGGGAGGTTCTTGACAAAAAGGCACTAGGAATGATACGACTGAGCTTGGCAGCGTTTGTGGCTTTTGATATTTCGAAAGAAAAGATGATGAAGGAGATGATGGATGCATTGGATAAACTGTATGAAAAACCCTCAACGTCCAATAAGGTATTTCTATCAAAGATATTATTTAATATGAAGATGTCAGATGCTGGGTCTATTGTAGATCATTTAAATGAATTTAATACAATTACTAATCAACTAAGTTTTGTAAAAGTGGACTTTGATGATAAGGTCATGGCTCTTCTAATCTTGTGCTCATTGCTAGAAAGCTGAAATGACTTGGTCATGGCTGTAAGTAACTATATCTCTGGTTCAAAAACTTTAAAATTTGATGATTTTGTTGGTGTTATCCTTAGCGAGGAAATGCAATGGAAAAGAACAAGTGTGACATCAGGTAATGCGTTAAACATGTAAAATAGGGGAAGGAAAAAGGATAGAGGAAAGGGATTAGGGAACCGCGGGAATTATAGAAAGGAAAGATCCAAATACAAATTGGGAAAGATAAAGTGTTGTAATTGTAGGAAGAAAGGACATCTGAAGAAATATTGCAGAGCTCCAAAGTAATAAAGAGATGGACAACAGGAAAAAAATCAGGAAGCAAATGTAACAGGTGATGTGTTACAAGATGCTTTGATTCTTTCTGTAGATAATATTTCTGAGCCTTGGGTAGTATATTCAGGGGATTCATTTCATGCCACACCCCATAGGAAACATTTTATAGATTATGTTCAAGGTAATTTTGGATAGGTTTATTTGCATGATGATGCACCATGCAAAATTATTGGAATGGGAAAGGTAAAAATAAAACAAAGGAATGTAAACCAATGGTTGTTGAAAGAGGTAAGGCATGTTACAGATCTAATGATCCAGAATATTTTCGGCACGAAATGAAAGCGAAGATATAATAAATAAATGCACACAGATATCGAAGATATTCAATAATATAACATCAATGTATCAGAGATGCAACCATAAACACATATATACAGTAATACATGATTTCTATTAATGAAATAAATGTACAAAGATTGTAAAAATACAGAGTGAAAGACTCGCTAGAATGGTGGCAGCTTATCTCTGAGAAGAGATGTGACGACTACTTGCATTCACAAGAAGATGATTACAATGAGGCTCTGAAGGCCCTTTTACAATAAAACAGAATGCCAAAAACCCTAGACATCCAAAAAACCTAACCCTAGGAGATGAAGCGCCAAAAGTCACGTGGGCCCCGTTTGGGTAAGGTAGTACATCAACTTTTCGGGGTTGTAACTTTTGCATACAATATCCATTTTAGGCGTATGATAGCCCATTGGAAAGGTATCATTGAGGAGATTTATTTTGGGGGCTCAATTATGCCTTCGCCTATAATTGTGAAGCTAGATCCAGAAAAACCTTCATTTAGGCCCTCAAAATGGCCCTGGAAGTTTAAAACTGCTAAAAATAGTAAATTATCAAAATTGCCAGAAAACTATTTTGAGCTAGTTGGAAAAGGTGGGTGGCCACCGATATCCACCTAGAACAATCCTTCCTCCTTAGGAAGCAATGGTCTCCATTGCGTTTAGTTCCCAGGGGAGAGGGAAAAGCGTTTGCTGAATCTACATCTTGATGAACTACTTGCCTTGTTGGAGAAGTTGCACTGCTTAGCTTGTTGAAGGTTGTCACAAGCATGTGGCTGGAAGGGTTGGACCTTTTTAACCAGTCTGGGTACATGAGATGCCTGTGTGTAGAAGGAATATTTTCACTTTGCTACAACCTTGCCGACCTGCTTCTATTGGATAGAAGGTGCTTGGGGTGAGACTATAGTGGTTGCAGTGTCCTTCTGTTCCCCTTTTGAATAGATTATGATGAAGCTGAATTTTGCAGTATAAGATACTACCTTGCATCACTATTTAGGTGGAACAATAGTTGGAACTACCTCTGGTATTATGTATATATGACCCCCGAAAGTAACAATGACACTACGGGGTCAAGACTCATAAACATTATGGCGTCTCCACATGTATGGTTGGCCCAAGAGAACATCACATCCATCCAGTGGGGAAACATCACATAATACCTCATCCTTGAAGGGTTGTATGCCATATGATAATCGACACTATTGGCTGACACAAAGATCTTGTCCTTGGTGAAGCCACTTGATGTTGTATGGTTGAGGGTGTGGTGTTGTCGACAATCCCAACTGTTTGATGACCTCTGCTGAGATGAGGGTCTTCTAGCTTCCGCTATCAATAATAAAATGAAGCAAGGTCCCCTTCACCCACATCTGTGAATGAAAAAAACACTCCCTCTCTTCAGGCTTTGTTGGTTCTTCTGGTTTGAATTGCTACGGTCACGACAATAGCAATGGGGTTTGTGTCAATGATTGTCTTTTACCTATATTTTCAGAATCAGATTCAAAATCAGGGTTCAGATCCTTATCTTTGATCTTGGCCACCAATGACTGTTTTGAGCGACATTCATCGGTGTTGTGCCAGGGGATTTTTTGGAAATCACACCATTTTCCGGTGTCCTTCTTTGTCTTCCCGTGACCCTTCTTTTCCTGTGGCTTGGACTGTTTTTCGGGAGATTGTTTTTTAGGGACATCTTTTTCATACTTTGGTTTTTGTGTATTTGCAGACCCAAAATCCCATTTTCTCTGGTGCTTAAATTTCTGCTTTATTTTAACATCACATCGATAAGCAACACCGAGTGATGAGATGTCCAAAAAATCCATTTTAGTTTGGTTGTATCTATGTAGAGCCCCACGGTATTTTAGAACCAAATGTTATTCAGAGTCTTTGATACCCAGCTTGGTGTGGAAGGTATGGAAGGTATGGAAGGTATTGGTGAACTATGGAACTACTTGGACCCTCTCTTGCCGCAGTGTGGTCCATTTCATGTACTGGTCCTCATAGTTTCCAATAGGATAATACTATTCCTTTATTGCATCCACAAAACAATTCCAAGTGGGCTCGGCCCCATATATTCTAGAATCCTCCGAGGAACTTTGATCCCAGTAAGTTTCCCACCAATGTTTGACATGGGGGATAACTTTAAGGAGTGTGAAGGTGATCTTTTCCCTGTTGAAAAAATGGTGAACAAAGAAATAACTGTCTAGAAGACTTAACCATTTGTCTAGGGCATTCGCATCTATCTGACCTTCAAATATGGGAATATCAAAATTAACCTGTACCTTGAAAGGAGAGTTTCTTCCAAAGTGGTTGTTTGATGTAGATGCACCTATTTCTATCGGCAGACATTGAAGGATGTGGGAAAAATTATCCATCATTTTGTCCCTCTGTCGCGTGAGAACTTGCTCAAGCAATAGGTTGATAGGATCGTCTTCTTCGTCATTTTTATTTTCTTCCACCATTGAGGGTTTCTTGAGTGTATGAGAGAAATTTTCCTCAAGAGAGACAAGCTCGATACCCAACTTTCTATACTCGGACCTCGTCGGGGACATGCACTGAAAAAAAACGATCAAGAACAACCTGCTCTGATACCACTGATCCGAAATATTTTAGACACGAAATGAGAGCGGAGATATAATAAATAAATGCACAGAGATATTGAAGATATTTAATAATATAACATAAATGTATAATAGATGCAACCATAAACACATATATACAGTAATACACAATTTCTATTAATGAAATAAATGTACAGAGACTGTAAAAATACANTCACAAGCATGTGGCTGGAAGGGTTGGACCTTTTTAACCAGTCTGGGTACATGAGATGCCTGTGTGTAGAAGGAATATTTTCACTTTGCTACAACCTTGCCGACCTGCTTCTATTGGATAGAAGGTGCTTGGGGTGAGACTATAGTGGTTGCAGTGTCCTTCTGTTCCCCTTTTGAATAGATTATGATGAAGCTGAATTTTGCAGTATAAGATACTACCTTGCATCACTATTTAGGTGGAACAATAGTTGGAACTACCTCTGGTATTATGTATATATGACCCCCGAAAGTAACAATGACACTACGGGGTCAAGACTCATAAACATTATGGCGTCTCCACATGTATGGTTGGCCCAAGAGAACATCACATCCATCCAGTGGGGAAACATCACATAATACCTCATCCTTGAAGGGTTGTATGCCATATGATAATCGACACTATTGGCTGACACAAAGATCTTGTCCTTGGTGAAGCCACTTGATGTTGTATGGTTGAGGGTGTGGTGTTGTCGACAATCCCAACTGTTTGATGACCTCTGCTGAGATGAGGGTCTTCTAGCTTCCGCTATCAATAATAAAATGAAGCAAGGTCCCCTTCACCCACATCTGTGAATGAAAAAAACACTCCCTCTCTTCAGGCTCTGTTGGTTCTTCTGGTTTGAATTGCTACGGTCGCGACAATAGCAGTGGGGTTTGTGTCAATGATCTGTCTTTTACCTATATTTTCAGAATCAGATTCAAAATCAGGGTTAAGATCCTTATCTTTGATCTTGGCCACCAATGACTGTTTTGAGCGACATTCATCGGTGTTGTGCCAGGGGATTGTTTGGAAATCACACCATTTTCCGGTGTCCTTCTTTGTCTTCCTGTGACCCTTCTTTTCCTGTGGCTTGGACTATTTTTCGGGAGATTGTTTTTTAGGGACATCTTTGTCATACTTTGGTTTTTGCGTATTTACAGACCCGAAATCCCATTTTCTCTGGTGCTTAAATTTCTGCTTTATTTTAACATCACATCGATAAGCAACATCGAGTGATGAGATGTCCAAAAAATCCATTTTAGTTTGGTTGTATCTGTGTAGAGCCCCACGGTATTTTAGAACCAAATGTTATTCAGAGTCTTTGATACCCAGCTTGGTGCGGAAGGTATGGAAGGTATTGGTGAACTATGGAACTACTTGGACCCTCTCTTGTCGTAGTGTGGTCCATTTCATGTACTGGTCCTCATAGTTTCCAACAGGGTAATACTATTCCTTTATTGCATCCACAAAACAATTCCAAGTGGGCTCGGCCCCATATATTCCAGAATCCTCTGAGGAACTTTGATCCCAGTAAGTTTCCCACCAATGTTTGACATGGGGGATAACTTTAAGGAGTGTGAAGGTGATCTTTTCCCTGTCGAAAAAATGGTGAACAAAGAAATAACTGTCTAGAAGACTTAACCATTTGTCTAGGGCATTCGCATCTATCTGACCTTCAAATATGGGAATATCAAAATTAACCTGTACCTTGAAAGGAGAGTTTCTTCCAAAGTGGTTGTTTGATGTAGATGCACCTATTTCTATCGGCAGACATTGAAGGATGTGGGAAAAATTATCCATCATTTTGTCCCTCTGTCGCGTGAGAACTTGCTCAAGCAATAGGTTGATAGGATCGTCTTCTTCGTCATTTTTATTTTCTTCCACCATTGAGGGTTTCTTGAGTGTATGAGAGAAATTTTCCTCAAGAGAGACAAGCTCGATACCCAACTTTCTATACTCGGACCTCGTCGGGGACATGCACTGAAAAAAAACGATCAAGAACAACCTGCTCTGATACCACTGATCCGAAATATTTTAGACACGAAATGAGAGCGGAGATATAATAAATAAATGCACAGAGATATTGAAGATATTTAATAATATAACATAAATGTATAATAGATGCAACCATAAACACATATATACAGTAATACACAATTTCTATTAATGAAATAAATGTACAGAGACTGTAAAAATACAGAGTGAAAGACTCGCTAGAATGGTGGCAACTTATCTCTGAGAAGAGATATGACGACTACTCGCATTCACAAGAAGATGATTACAATGAGGCTTTGAAGGCCTTTTTACAATAAACTGGAATTCCAAAAACCCTAGACATCCAAAAATCTAACCCTAGGATATGAAGTTCCAAAAGTCACGTGGGCCACGTTTGGGTAAGTAAGTACATCAACTTCCCGGGGTTGTAACTTTTGCATACGATCTCCGTTTTATACGTATGATAGCCCGTTGGAAAGGTATCATTGAGGAGATTCATTTTGGGCACTCAATCATGCTTTCAGATATCATTGAGAATATATATCCATAAAAACCTTCATTTAGGCCCTCAAAATGGCCCCAGAAGTTTAAAACTACTAAAAATAATAAATTGCCAAAATTGCCAGAAAATTGTTTTGAGCTAGTTGGAAAAGGTGGGTGGCCACCGATATCCACCTAGATCAATCCTCCCTCCTTAGGAGGCAATGGTATCCATTGCTTTGAGTGCCTGGGGGAGAGGGAAAAGCATTTTCTGAATCTGCATCTTGATGAGCTGCTTGCCTTGCAAGAGAAGTTGTGCTGCTTAGCTTGTTGAAGGTTGTCACGAACATGTGGGTGGAAGGGTTGGAACTTTTTAACCAGTCTAGCTACATGATATTCCTATGTGTAGAAGGAATCTTTGTGCTTTTATACAACCTTGTTGACGTGCTTCTGTTGGATAGAAGGTGGTTGGGGTGAGGCTGTAGTGGTTGTAGTGTCCTTTTGTTCCCGTTTTAAACATATTGTGATGAAGATGAATTTTGCAGTATGAGATACTACCTTGCAACACTATTTAGGTGGAACAATATTTGGAACTACCTCCAATATTCTCTAGAGATGACCACCCAAAGTAACAATGACACTATGGGGTCTAGACTCATAAACATCATGGCGACTCCACATGTATGGTTGGNGAAAAAATGGTGAACAAAGAAATAACTGTCTAGAAGACTTAACCATTTGTCTAGGGCATTCGCATCTATCTGACCTTCAAATATGGGAATATCAAAATTAACCTGTACCTTGAAAGGAGAGTTTCTTCCAAAGTGGTTGTTTGATGTAGATGCACCTATTTCTATCGGCAGACATTGAAGGATGTGGGAAAAATTATCCATCATTTTGTCCCTCTGTCGCGTGAGAACTTGCTCAAGCAATAGGTTGATAGGATCGTCTTCTTCGTCATTTTTATTTTCTTCCACCATTGAGGGTTTCTTGAGTGTATGAGAGAAATTTTCCTCAAGAGAGACAAGCTCGATACCCAACTTTCTATACTCGGACCTCGTCGGGGACATGCACTGAAAAAAAACGATCAAGAACAACCTGCTCTGATACCACTGATCCGAAATATTTTAGACACGAAATGAGAGCGGAGATATAATAAATAAATGCACAGAGATATTGAAGATATTTAATAATATAACATAAATGTATAATAGATGCAACCATAAACACATATATACAGTAATACACAATTTCTATTAATGAAATAAATGTACAGAGACTGTAAAAATACATAGTGAAAGACTCGCTAGAATGGTGGCAACTTATCTCTGAGAAGAGATATGACGGCTACTCGCATTCACAAGAAGATGATTACAATGAGGCTTTGAAGGCATTTTTACAATAAACTGGAATTCCAAAAACCCTAGACATCCAAAAACCTAACCCTAGGATATGAAGTTCCAAAAGTCACGTGGGCCACGTTTGGGTAAGTAAGTACATCAACTTCCCGGGGTTGTAACTTTTGCATACGATCTCCATTTTATACGTATGATAGCCCGTTGGAAAGGTATCATTGAGGAGATTCATTTTGGGCACTCAATCATTCTTTTAGATATCATTGAGAATATATATCCATAAAAACCTTCATTTAGGCCCTCAAAATGGCCCCAGAAGTTTAAAACTACTAAAAATAATAAATTGCCAAAATTGCCAGAAAATTGTTTTGAGCTAGTTGGAAAAGGTGGGTGGCCACCGATATCCACCTAGATCAATCCTCCCTCCTTAGGAGGCAATGGTATCCATTGCTTTGAGTGCCTGGGGGAGAGGGAAAAGCATTTTCTGAATCTGCATCTTGATGAGCTGCTTGCCTTGCAAGAGAAGTTGTGCTGCTTAGCTTGTTGAAGGTTGTCACGAACATGTGGGTGGAAGGGTTGGAACTTTTTAACCAGTCTAGCTACATGATATTCCTATGTGTAGAAGGAATCTTTGTGCTTTTATACAACCTTGTTGACGTGCTTCTGTTGGATAGAAGGTGGTTGGGGTGAGGCTGTAGTGGTTGTAGTGTCCTTTTGTTCCCGTTTTAAACATATTGTGATGAAGATGAATTTTGCAGTATGAGATACTACCTTGCAACACTATTTAGGTGGAACAATATTTGGAACTACCTCCAATATTCTCTAGAGATGACCACCCAAAGTAACAATGACACTATGGGGTCTAGACTCATAAACATCATGGCGACTCCACATGTATGGTTGGACCAAGAGGACATCATAGACATACAGTGGGGAAACATCACATAATACCTCATCCTTGAAGGGTTGGATGCCATATGATAATTGACATTGTTGGCTAACACGGAGATCTCGTCCTTGGCGAAGCCACTCGATGTTGTATGGTTGCAGGTGTGGTGTTGTTGAAAATCCCAACTATTTGACGACCTCTGCTGAGATGAGGTTCTTCTAGCTTCTGCTATCAACAATAAAATGAAGCGAGGGGGTCCTATTCACCCACATCTATGAATGAAAAAGCTGCTCCCCCTCTTCAGGATTTTTTGGTTTTTCTGGTTGAATTGTTGCGGTCATGACAATAGCAGTGGGGTCTGTATCAATGATTTTTCTTTTACCAGTATTTTCATAATCATATTCTGAATTAGTGTTCGGCTCCTTATCTTTAATCTCGGCCACCAATGACTATTTTGAGTGACATTCATCGATGTTGTGCCAGGGGCTTTTGTGGAAATCACACCATTTTCTAGTGTCCTTCTTTGTCTTCACGTGACCCTTCTTTTCTTGTGGCTTGGACTAGTTTTTGGGAGACTGTTTGTTAGGGTCGTCTTTATTATACTTTGGTTGTTATGTATTTGTAGATCTGAACTCCTGTTTGTTCTGGTGCCTACATTTCTGCTCCATTTTAATGGCATATTGATAAGCAGCACCGAGTGATGAGATGTCCAAAAAATCCATTTTAGTTTGAATGTATCTGTGTAGAGCCCCATGGTATTTTAGAACCAAATGTCGTTCAAAGTCTTTGATACCTAGCTTGGTACGCAAGGTATGGAAGGTATTGGTGAACTCCAGAACTGCTTGGCCCCTCTGTTGCTGTAGTGTGGTCCATCTCATGTACTGGTCCTCGTAGTTGCCAACAAGGTAATACTGTTCCTTTACCGCATCCAAAAAAAAATCCCAAGTGGGCTCGAGCCCATATATTCTAGAATCCTCTATGGAACGTTGCTCCCAGTAAGTTTCCTATCAATGTTTGACATGTGGGAGAGACTTAAGGAGCGCGAAGGTGATCTTTTCTCTGTTGAAAAAATGGTGAACAAAGAAATTGCCGTCTAGCAGACTTAACCATTTGTCTAGGGCATCCACATCTATCGGACCTTCAAATATGGGAATATCAAAATTAACCTGTACCTTGAAAGGAGAGGTTCTTCCAAAGTGGTTGTTTGATGAAGATTCAACTGTTTCTATCGACATACATTGAAGGATGTGGGAAAAATTCTCCATCATTGTGTCCCTCTGTTGTGTGAGAGCTTGCTCAAGCAACAAATTGATAGGATCATCTGCTCCGTTGTTTTTCTTTCTTCCACCATAGAGGGTTTCTTGGGTGTACGAGAGTGATTTTCCTCATGCGAGACAAGCTCGAGACCCAACTTGATATACTTGGACCTCATTGGGGACATGCACTGGAAAAAAAATGATCAAGAACAACCTGCTATGATACAACTGATCTAGAATATTTTTTGTTGATACTTAGAACACATCTCCAAAAGACTTCATCCTCCCTTGAAATCCAGCCTTCTTTTACCTCTTCTTCTCTCTGAAATTCGACTTGTATCAAATGAATGTATAATGATG
>JZKD02S1664195.1:28662-60188 GCA_000966675.3 Picea glauca
ATGATTGATTTTAAGTAGTCATTTTTCGATATATAATTTGTATGTTAAAGGATGTAAATAGACAACATTTTGTGAACTAAGACCATATCTATAAATCATCCTTCTAGGACACAAATAAAACCTCTCTTAAACTATTGCCATATTGAAATAGATAATATCATCCACCATGAAATATACAATAAACTTTCTTTATATAGTAGACATAAATAATAAGGAGAGAAACTGTGGGTTTTAGAAGATTTATGGATTGTATTGAAGAAAATGCATAATTGAATTACCATTCAAGTTTGTATAGAGGTAGTTATAATAATTTCTATGTCCACACAAGCACACTCACATAACTTTTGGTGTGATACTGAAGGGGATTTTCCCTATAATTTTTTCCTTCATTTTCTTAAAAAAAAATGGATTGACACGAATTTGAAAGAATCATAGTACATAACTTAAACATGTTAATTATTGTGTTCAAACCTAATAAGATATGGTTCATTTTAGAGAGCCCATGATACTTCTAAAATTTGTAAATTTATGGGAAAATTTATAAAGACTAATTGGAAGAAACAAGTTAGAAGTGTGAGTACCAAGGCCAAAGGCCATGCCATCAAGAATATAATGGTTGTATCTAAGTTGGGAATTATTGAAGTGAGGGTAGGAGGCATATCCTTTAATCCCATTTGCAAGAAGGCTTGAAATGTAGATTTTGTTTAACAAACTTATAGACAAAATGTTTATGAGAAGCTGGTATTAACTCAATTTATTTATATCACACTAAGAATAATGAAGAATCAACATTTGGACTTCAAATACTCATCTTACCCCCCAATATCCAACAAAAAGAACTATTCAAGTAAAGGCAAATTCATTGTTGTTGTGTGCCTCCTCTTGCATTCCCCATGAGAAACCATGGAATCAAAATATTTAGATATAAAAAAATGCTCACATCTTGATCACAACTACAAAGTTGTAAAGAATATGGAATGATACACACATACATAGTTCTCAAGGACGAAAGAAAATGGGCCAAGCACTGGTGCCCCATCCTCGTTGTAATAAAATATGAAAGCTAGAGGGTTCAAATACCTTTGATAACTCATTCCCTATAAGAACATCATTCACTATAAAACTAATTTGCATACCCAACAATGAGGCATAGATGCCAAACAGTTCCAAACTGTAGAAAGGGAGTTTTCGAATGTACATTTTCGATCAGATCTTCTTCAATTCATCTACCTCTTGCCTTCAATTTTTCGCATTACAAATTATGAGGAAAGCTACCTTTTGAGAAGAAAGGTTAGAAGCTAACTCCTTCCAACTGTAAATTCCATAGACTTGAAATTGTGTGTAGAGAGTAGCATCAATAATTTTCCTATAAAATC
This sequence comes from Picea glauca, assembly GCA_000966675.3. Classification (NCBI taxonomy): domain Eukaryota; kingdom Viridiplantae; phylum Streptophyta; class Pinopsida; order Pinales; family Pinaceae; genus Picea; species Picea glauca. Next base: position 30,039 of record JZKD02S1664195.1, read on the forward strand.
TTCGCTTACCACCACCTCCCTCTAACAAACAAAACTATGGGCCAAGCCTTCATTGACAATATCTCAAGAAAACCATGGAAAATGAAGCTTCCTATGTCACAACGAATGCATAGCTTATGGAAATTCTCTAACGAACGTCGAATGGAAAACTTGGATGGTTTGGACCATCATTTTCTTGACAAATAACAAGGATCATATATAAATCCTTTGGATAATGGAGGTTAGAAATATAAAATTGATGACAGAGGTATCAAAGGACAAATGTAATTGTCTAATTGATTTGTTAGATGAAAGTCGAGGACATATTTCGCATAATATAAATGCATATCAATGTAATTATGCATAGCATCTAGGCATCTACAACATAAACATTCATATACATCTTGTGTAACATAATAGAAAATTTACAACAAAGAATGAAAAGGTCAAAATACCAACACAACAAATAACAAAATTACACAAAACTAAGAAGTCCTTATCTTTTTCAAACATTGTGCATGCATGTGGGATTAACTAAGTAGATGAATGTTCCTCCCAATTATAAGTATCCACTATAGAGACCACTCTTAAGCTAAGCTATAAAGTAATATGGACAAAATTAAACCTACATGTAATCTAACTCAAACATAACTCCAAATACATTGTTGCAAAATATAAGTCAAATAACATATCTACCAATATTTACCAAGATTCATGCAGTAGCACCCTTTACCAATATTTACTCAAATCAACCATTACACCAATATAATGGAATGCCAATTTATTCACTGTGACATCCATAGTAAAAGAGGCAAAGCCATGTGATTTATAATGTAAAAAAGATATATTTATAAATAAAAATGTATGAATTAATTATACATTGGTGTTCAATAAAAAAATGTGTGAAATGATTATACATTGGTGTTCATGTTCGGCCTTTCGTCGGGATTGGAATTGACGCAGAGGAAGGTGATGCCCAACACTGCAAGGACACGAACAACCTCCCCGAAGGGGAGGGGAGTTGGTACCTACCGTCTGAGCAGTTCTAGATGGAGATCTTGCCTATATAAAGAAGGAATCACCAACAACATCAACATCACCTACCACACTAGCATATAGAGATCATTATCTACACATAAGTTTTCTTTATTCGAAAGAACAAATATAAACAAAAAATATCTATATATTCCTCATCAGAAATTTAAATTAACGAGTTTTAAATTTGCCAATAAAATAAAATAGATAAACAAACATAAATATATTAATGATATTTTAAAACACTTTAAAATATGAATGCATTATAAGTTGTATTATCCTTTAAAATAAACATCAACTTTTTTAAAATTTTCATATGATCTTATAAATTTCTAAAGGTTGAATAAGAAATGTTTAGGTTATTCTCTTAATTAGTATTGTCTTCTATCAATTTACATATAATACAATAAGATATTATTGAGATGATGAAATAAATATAATGATTACTTGCCCATAATAATAAGAAAATTTTGATTACATACAAAAATATATATAATTGTTCAATTCACATTTAATCATGTCTTAAGACAATATGGCATAACCGATTCACCCACTTCTTGGGATGATTTACCCGTGCCAGAATTTCATTGCCAATCAAAGGGAAGCCAAATGTGATGCAGGATACTGATCTAGAGGAGCCAGGTTGTCGTTGCTTCTTCAACATCTATAAAGTATCTAACGCAATAATAACCCCCCAGTGGAATGGTCAGTCAACACAAAGGACCTGCAACAACAATCAAAATTACCAAATAACAAATTCAAAGTGCAATAGTATTCTCCAGTACAATCCTGGTGAAGGAAGATGGTGTGTGCCTATATTTGTGTGCCCTTATAAGGCTACTGGTGTAAAAACCGAAAAAACCAATACCTATCATATTTGCATAAATCCATCTCAAGGGATAAATGCTTGCATTTCATAGATCCAGATAATTTATGTTAGTAGGTAGCTATGCCGAATCGATCCACATAGCCAGTCCCTCGACTGCAGAGCTCCTCGCCTACAATGAAACAATGCCACAAAGCTAGAGTAGGTTTCCACGTCAAAATCTATTTGTAGACATAAGACAAGGCTAAATGCATGAGCCTATGCAAAGTCATGCCAACCATCAATGAAATGAGAAATGGTGAGCACGTGGACGATGGATTTTCTCATGGTGACAACCTGGAGGACTCTCAGCAAACACCTTTTTCATTTGGCTTCCACTTAGCCTACCTAAGTGACTGTTTGATGTCCCCCAATGACGTCCCCCTGTGAATCGGTTCCCATTTATCAGCATTCCTTGCATAGAGAAGAGGGAGGCATGAGCTCGCATGAAATGAACCAGCGTCGTCCGATCCATTGCACGAGAGAGTGAAGGGAAAAAAGGGTGCATTGCGACATTCGATTCCAGTCTCATTCGTGGCTCTCTCTTACCCAAAAAATAGAGGGCCATCCTTCACAAACATTGGCTTGATAATGTGCGAGAAAAATATGAGGATGAAGTGCATCATTTATATGATACATACAAAGAGGTACATGATGAGTTACGTGAGTTTGTTCGTATGATCTATCTGGAAATTTTAAGCAAAGAAAAGGTCGTGGAATGACAACGACTTCATTAGCTAGAAACTATGACCTTAGGGATTGAGAGTAGAGATAGTGGTGATAGAAGAGGTTGTAGAGGTTTTAGAAGCCCATGTTTTACCATGCATTGGCTCCTTCACAGAATATCCCATTCTCCTTGGTGATCACTTGCAGTTGCATCTTTCTGTTGCAGAGAATGAGTTAGCCACCAAACAAAAATTGGAGATCTCCCTCTTTGAGTGGTTGATTAGCAGAGGGATCGAGCATGTTACTTTAAAATGCAAAGAAGAATGAGGCCTTCAATTTCAAGATTAATATCCGATACCTATACTTCCTTGTAGGACCATTTTAGCATCACCGAGTATGAAAACATCAAAGGAATTAAAAAGATGTGTTTTTCTTAGATCATAAAGCCATTGAATCCTAGGAAAGTAATGTTAACAACAACGTTAATGCTAAGGAAGTGTGATTTGTTGTGGAACTTTGTGTTTATCTTCTTAAAAAAGGATATAAGAACAACGAAATTACAATTTTGACAATGTATACAACAACCTTTAGCTTGCTTCCTCTGCAGTATAACACATGTTTGGTTGTCCAACCTGGAAAACATAATCCAAATCTGGCCAGGACACAACCCGTAAAGGTCTAATGAATTTATGAATTTTCTTGTGCAATTTCTCCCACAAACATGGTATTGACATTTATCTTCAATTTCTTCCTTTTTCTAAAAGATTTCCTAGCAAGAGAAGCTACATTGGACTTAACAACTCACTTCATTTTCTTTTCATCTCCTTCTCCCTATGCTTTGGGAGGAGTTTCTTCTAGAGTAAAAGACCAAATTAATTGTTCGATGATTGGGCTTCTTTCCTTCACATAGACGAATATTCATTACTCATGCACATTGTCAAAGTACAACAAAACCCCTACTCTAACAGAATTATTCAAATTGTTTTCAAAATCAGCACCAGATTACCAAACATTCTATGAATAATTGCACTGAGAATAAATGGGATCACACGTATATGTTAATAGTTAGGGTTAACAGTAGAACATGAGGGGACAATATCTAGTTTCCTCCGACCCATTCTTGATTGGGGCGTAAGTCTAAGCGGGGATATTCCTTGAGAGTGCAAGAATCGAGAAAGTAGACAACCCAAAGCTCCTTCTCTGCAGTGGAAAGAATCTTGATGATGAGGTCATGCCACCAATAGTCAGTGTCACAAAATTCTAATGATTCCCCAATTGAGCTATGGTGAGGAAACTTTCTGTAGGTTGGAATGGGTGTCACGTGACTATGTAGGGACACCTCCTCCTTCTCCACTAGCGACTTTCCATCATCGGTCAAAAACTTATCACATTGTATCTTGCAACGCTGACCATTTGTGGTAACAACGAGGATAACTCCCTGGAACCAATCCCCTCCATATCAATCCTCACTCTTGCACACTTCATTTCTCATTCCTTCCCTCAACTCCATTCCACCACCTTACCTTATTTTCTTCTCTTGCAATAGTACCAAAGTTTAGGATAGAAAGTACCCTAAACAATGTCAAACATGTTATCACACAAACTTGTCAGAGGCATGTGGGTTCCCTGGTCTCCCTATTTTCCCATCCCACAGCCAGTCATCTGAATCCTTGATCATGCAGGTTGCGGCCATAAGCACAAGCGCAACACTTAGAGTGGGTTGGTATGGAATTAAATCAAGCAAGCGAGAAAAATCATCTTTCAACGGTAGATATCCATCAGGCAGATTGGATCGATGACCATCGGGCGATCTGGATCATAGAGTTTCACGAAGTATAGCGTCAGAGTTCTGTAAATTGCGAGGCCAATCCTAGTCATTTATCCTAGGAAGGACACGTGGCACAAGATTAGCATTTCGCTGACTCGCAGAATGGAGAAGTCAAAGGGTAGATTCATGAGGATTCATGAAATGCAAAATGATCTAAGTCGTTCATTTCAGAAAGACACGTGGTGCGCAATTAGCAATTTTGCGATTTCGTGAGATGGAGTGGTCAAAGAGCGGAGTCTTTAGAACTCGAGAAATGTGAAATGATCTGAGTCATTCATTTCAGAAAGACATGTGGTGCACGATTAGAAATTTCGTGGTTTCGTGAGTCAGAGCAATCAAAGGGAAGATTCTTTAGAACTTGCGAAATGAGAAATCACGAAAAGATCGCAGTCTTTGATCAAAAGAGAGATCTGGATTGTCGAAATCCACGTCTAGGCGTGCAGGTGAAGATCAAATATGGACCGTTAGATCTGAGCACGTAAAGGGATATTTGGACCATTGGGACAAAGGTAAATCAGGGTCGTCTGATGCAAGGGGACACGTGTCGCTCGATCGAGGCAAAGGCGATTTCACGACTTGGGGATTTCAGCATGGAACACAGTGTGAAATTGGGAAACATGAAATCCATAAACACCTGGGAATTAAACCCACGATCACAACCCAGGGTCATATACAAGCAGGGCCGTAAAGAAAGGTAAGCCTCTGATTGAGAGATAGGCAACCGAGGCCATTCGAGGAGATGATCGTGGCCGTCAGATTCAAAGAAAATCCAACCGTTGATCCAAATGGGTAGTTTCATGATTTCGAGCATCGGGATATTTGAAATCAAGGGGAGTGAAAACTCTCGAAATGAAAAATCCCAAAATTTTATATAGGATAAGCACGAGGTGCGTGGGTCGATGAAAAGGAGTTGCGCAAAAGATCAAAGTGCACGAGTTGGTCACAGAGAAATATCTGTGTGACCTCGAGGCACCAGAATTGACTCGAAGGAGTCGTGATCTCGCCTGCAACATTCATGGGTGTTAGGCCTCGTCCTGATCCCGATGAAAGTAGTTAATGAAAATGGGGAAGGTGGTTGAAACCTCGTTTCACCATATAAATGGGAAGCATTGAAGAACTTCTCGTGGAGGGCAGACTATCAGTTGAAAGTTCCCTTGTCATGGATTTTCTTGTGAAGCCCATATTGATCTGATCTTGTGTCTGACAGAAGAATGCAAGTGCAACTTGACATAAGAAAATGTAGATGCTAAGCCTTAAATGCAGTGAACAGAGAATGCTCCTGGTGGGAGATGGTAGTTATGAGTATAAATAGTTAGTTTCGATATCTTGTTATGATCGATGGTTGAGCTACACTCCCAATTTGTAAATTTTTTATGAGGCCTCTGGTTCTCTGGTTATGTATTGCCATTTGAGACTTATTGTTTAATGACAATCATCTCTCTTTTCATATCTTTTGCTTCTGATACTGAAGACTCAGGCATGGGTGATCCAATTGAGTTGTCGTGACTATATTGTAATGCATGCTTGATTGCAACATTTTTGTGGCATTTTCAATTTCCCGAGGTTTTGGATTCAAGCAGATCTTGTATTTGAATCTTTTCCTCCTAGGCTACTGGAAGACCAAATGTCCATAGCAGAACTCTACATTTCCTCCTCAAGTTCTTCATCCTACTCACCCTTTATACAACTTACTGACTAAATTTAGATCAAGACCTCACCTATTTTCACATATCAGCCCAGTTTTAAGAGTTAAAGCGATATTATCCTAAGCCTGCGTCCATTAGAACCCCTTTAAATTTATTCATTGTGACATAAAACTGATGGGTATTGGGCTTACCTCTGCTACAATCCAAAGGTGACTTATAGTGCTAACATTTATGGTGTCGTTGTCGAGGACGAATTGAAGATTTTCCCTAGGTAGAATGACAACGAACTTCTAATTCTAAAGGTGCATAAGATATCAGAACCTTTGAAGATTGCGCTTGCACCTGGAGACTCCATTGTTTTGGTGTGGCTACCTCTAGCTACAACTATATCCCCTAGGAGAACACAATGATCAGATCTAGTCTTTGATGGTGAACAAAGACAAAACACACTCACTCTGCATATCATTCACCTGATGACTCCATGGTTAAAGAATCGATCGGTGACTCCACTAGTTCGAAATGAACAAAATCATAGCTCGAAGGTTTGCTCCCTTTAATTTTTCTGATGTTCTTGGTTTTCCCAATGTTGTCCCTATTGTGGATGAATGGGGTGATTATTTTCCCATATTTAGAAAACACAGAGATGACAATCCTGTCGAGCATCTCCGTGAGTTTCATGAACTCATGCATCAGTGGGAGCTACATCATGAGGACGTATTAATGAAGATGTTCATGTTCTCATTAGATGGGGATGCTCGTGAGTGGTATCGATCCTTGCCCCCTTCTAGCATCTCCTCCCTAAGAGAATTTCATGCCGCTTTCAATACTCAATGTCAAAAGTTTTATTCCTCTGAGTTAATTCATCATAGTTGTTGTGAGGAATATAGAGATGGTGTTCAGGATATAGTTCGTTCGTGCGAAAGCTGTGAGAATGAAGGATATACCTAGGAGGAGTTTATGAAGTTGGTAAAATCTCTTTCTGGAAGGATGGAGGAATTGGAGTCAGATTTTGATTGCTGCTCCTATGAAGAAAATGCAGAAGATATTCTGGTCCTTGAAACAGATGTTATTGGCATCCCTTCTTATGATGAAGAAGTGAGGTCAGATACTGACCAAGAACAAACATATTTTTATGGATATCCCAGCGAGGATGACGAAAAGCAGAGCTCTTCCATGGTTCCCATTTATAATGATTGTGAAATTGATCCTGGGGAAAGCCATGAAGGAGAAAAGGAGGAGCCACATCTCTCGGCTACCTTGGTTCAAAAGTTTTCCCCTTTCAATTTCTCGGCCATATCTGGTTATCCACATCCAGTGTCGGCTATAAATGAATGGGATGATTATATTTTGAGATTCAGAGGAAGCAAGCATGACCATCCCGGTAAGCACTTATTAAAATTCCATGTATACATGCTTGAACATGGCTTCTTTCAAGAGGATGTCTGGATCAAGATGTTTTTTTTTTCTTTAGAAGAAGATTCTTTTGGATGGTGTCTATCTCTCCCTGTTGCTAGCATCCATTCTTTGAAGGATTTTCATTATTCTTTTAATTCGTGTTATGGGAAGATTTACTTGGCTCATCTTATTTGTGATGACTGTTGTAAGAAGTTTGCACTCCACATTTTGCAGATGATAGAGTGTTCCTCGTGTTATGAGTCTGGTAAATATTGATTGAGAGAAAAAGCACAGAGGATTTCCAGTCCTTGAGGCAGATGTCCTTGGCAGCTCTACTGATGATGGTAATGAAGATTTCATAACTGTAGAGGCCTTGATTTATGCTCCTCAGGTGCCTATTGTCCCTAGATTTGATGATATTCAAATGAAGAGCATGAGGTGTTGAATGATATTCATTATGATAGGAATAATATAAAAACTTCTGGCATCATATCAGATGTCTTTGTTGTTTTAAGCATTCATGAAGATCAACACGTCTCTTTTGAATATCCCAATGTCGGAGAGCAAGTGTATTATGCAGAAGATTTTTCCCCTGACTATAAATCTAGGGAAGATTCCTCTACATTTTTTCTTAGTTTTTTAGAGTCAAAGGCAGAGTTTGTTTGTTTCTCTTTCAAAGGAGATGCAGAGGATATCCTGGTCCTCAAAACATATGTTCTTGGAAGCCCTACTTATGACGAAGAAGTGATTTCGGATACTGGCCAAGAACAAACAACTTGCAATGGATATACCAGCTAGCCCATGTATGACAGCCTTGAATCAGATTCTGAGATGGATATGAAGGGTTTCCAAGAGAATGCAATAGATCCTTTTCCTTTATACATTGAAGGAGAAAATTGTGTGGAAATAAGTCATCCTGGGCCTGCATAAGACCAAGAGTAGAGCTTTCCCATGGGTCATGTTTATGATGATTATGACTCTGACCCTTGGGAGAGCTATAAGGAAGAAGAGGAGCAGCAAAAAGAGCAATTTGTCTCTTGTCCACATCCCATCTACGAGCAGTAATCGCCTGAGAGTAGTCAGCCTGCATCGACCGTTCACCCACCTATGCCTACTAGAGATATTTAACCATGTGTGAGCAGCTGTGTAGCAGAGCAGGTTGCCTGTAACCAATTTTCTGGAGTTTACCGCTTGTCCTATGAACCTATTGAGGAATACATTGAGTTGTATTTACTTCATGTTTTGAAACCACCCTACTTCATCCTAACCTCAACATTAGGAGGAAAAATGAAGGATGTAATCGTTATGTTGTCACGGTTGCATTATATGTTATCAATCATTGATAGAGTGAAGGAGCTTCCAGTCAGGAAGTTACTTGAATGGATAGGGTGGAAGTTTGTGTTCACCTAGCGCTGTGTAAAAATTTATTATTTTAGGACTGTACATAAATAAGCTCCTTGGAGCATATGTGTTTATTTTTCTTTTACTTATTGGCTTTATCTTCCTCGGTGGGGTGTTTTGAGTTTGACTCCGTAACCCAACAGCTAAGGCACTGGAACTACGCTTTCTTGGCAACTCGAAAAGAGCATTCCATTCCTTGTGGAGCCAAATGTTATCACACAAACTTGTCAGAGGCTTGTGGGTGCCCCAGTCTCCCTGATTTCCCAGCCCACATCCAGTCATCTGAATCCTTGATCATGCAGGCCGCGACCATAAGCACAAGTGCAACACTTAGAGCAAGCTTGTATGGACTTAAATCAAGCGAGCGAGCAAGATCAGCTTTCAATGACAGAGATCCATTAGGCAGATCAGATCGACGACCATCGGGCGATCGAGATCATAGAGTTTTACAAAGTATAGCATCAGAGTTCTCAAAATCATGAGGCCAATCCTAGCCGTTGATCCTAGGAAGGACATGTAGTGCAAGATTAACATTTCGTTGACTTGCAGAATGGAGTAGTCAAAGGGAAGATTCATGAGGATTCGTGAAATGTGAAATCATGAAATGATCTGAGTCGTTCATTTCAGAAAGACACGTGGTCCACAATTAGCAATTTTTCGATTTCACGAGATGGAGCCGTCAGAGAGCAGAGTCTTTAGAACTCGCGAAATGCGAAATCGTAAAATGATCTGAGTCGTTCATTTCATAAAGACACATGGTGCACGATTAGCAATTTTGTGGTTTCACGAGTCAGAGCAATAAAAATGAAGAGTCTTTAGAACTCGCGAAATGAAAAATCGAGAAAATATTGCAGTCGTTGATCAAAAGAGAGATATGAACCATCAAAATCCACGTCTAGGCATGCAGGTGAAGATCAAATCTTGATCGTTAGATCCGATCTCGTAAAGGGAGATCTGGACCATTGGGACAAAGATAGATCAGGGTCATTCGATGCAAGTAGACATGTGTCGCTTGATCCAAGCAATAATGATTTCGCGACTTGGGGATTTCAGCATGGAACACAGTGTAAACTTGTGAAATGTGAAATCCATAAATAACTGGGAATTAGGCCCGTTATCCCCGATTTCTAGGGATAGCTAGGAGATCATGTCTTGAGGCCCACAGGTCCTAGACATGGAGTACCAAGAGAAGGATTGACCTAATAATTTCCCTGGAGGGCCCATCCTTCTTTTCTTTCATCAGACTCGTCTTGTCAGCAGCAACGACATCCATCACCATCGGCATGGTCTTGTATCGGAGAAGGCTCTTTCTCCATGAGGTAATTGGTCTGGGTATCATGGTATGTGTCACTTTTTATCATTATAACCTTTAGATATATGCATCTTACTCATTTTGTCTTTGAAGACTGCTTGGATCTTACATTAACCCACTTGACCATGATTGAGGGGATTGACAGGGCGTCCTAACAAGCCTATACCCATAGATTTTGGTTTTCCACCAGGGGGATTTCTGAAGAGCTATCATCTGCTCCCATCATATCATAACTTTTTCATCTTATCTCCCACTCATCTATCCCATTCCCCTAGTCCAAGCATTAGGATGATCTGTTTGTGGGGTTGCACCTTATCTTGTGGGAAGAAGGGGCTAAAGGCCCAGAAGGTAAAAGCAGCTGGTAAAAGATAAAATCCATGAAAGTAAAACCTAGAGATGCCTCACCCAGGGATCCCCGAGAAGGCAATAAAGATCCTCTCAGCAAGAAACAAGAGGGACCCAAAGAAAAATAAAAAAACAAGACCTAGCCAAGAGGATAGGGGGTATCATCATGAGCCAGCCTATTATGTTCATGGGTACCTAGCAGCATGACATTTCCACTAACTGGTCACCATGCCAGGGCAGTGACCTTTGGTTGCATGGCTAAGGGAAATTGGGTCTCATCACGAGCCAACCTTATCATCTCTGTGAAAGTGCTTGTGGGTAACATTGTTAGCTCTAGTCACCATGCCAAGGTAGTGTCCTCTAGTTAGTCCTTGAAATAAAAAAGAAAAAGCAACAAAGAAAAGAAAAGAATAAAGGCAATAAAGGGCTTGAAAAAAATTGCATCCATGATGGGTACAACTCGCCTTCTACAAAGGCACCCACAGGTAATATCATGCATCCCTAGCTCTCACTCTACCCGTATGTCTAGACATCCCTTATCCACATCACCTCGTTTTACATGGCTTGGATGATACCCCTTGGAGACCTTCCTTTCCTTATGGATACTAGCCCAATAGGGTGCCTTGTCCTTTTCTTCATCCTTGTATTGTAGGTCTTTGTAATGTCTTTGAGCTATTGGATGATATATCAGGGTTTTTATGCATATGTCTGATAATATTAATGATGAGATGTGATTAACATTGCTATGATCCCTGTGACTAATGAGCCCATGGAGGGTGAATTTTTTGATGTGTAGGACCATGCCTGATGGACAGGTACCAGTTGGACCAGTACACATGGGGAGATGATTAGTTCGGACCTCCATGGGGCTGAAGAGCCCATCAGATGGTTGTTGGGACCCCATCAGGGGCAGAGACAGGGCAGTGTTTGACTGAGCTTTTTCACCTGAGAAGAAGAAGGACGTTCCATCAGGGACACTTTGGCTAAGCCCACCCTAGGGGGGTTGACCCACATCCATTGGAACGTTTCCCTTTGATGGCCCAGGATGTCACCTAGGAGCCATTGACATCACCTTGAGCGTGTGACAGTTTGACATGGTAGTTGGCATGTGTGGCATGATTGGGAGGCCCAAAGAGGGCCAACGTTTTGTCATTTTGTGTTGCATTTTCCCTAAAAAGGGGCTAACGTCTCCCTCAGTAGGGCTTGACATCTTGCTTATGCTCAGTTAGGGCTTTGATTTGACAATTTAATGTAAAAACAATATAATTTTGGTTTGTATCCTTGTCAACTATTTTTAATGACCTAAATTTAATTAAAGGTCATGATACAATATATATTGAGGTTTTCCCTCATTTTGATACAAGACACAACTCACACTCTTGTGAGATCTGATTTTTGTGCCCTTGTTGGGGTATTTCATCTTTTAAGTGAGGCACACTTATTGAAGGAAGGATTTTCTTTGCATTTTTGGCATTTCTCTTGAAGGAAGGTTTACAACTAGGGTTTGCAATGCTATTTATTTATGATATGTAAGTGTTTTTTCTACAAAACTTCTTAATTGAATGGTTGTAGGCTTGTATTCTTGTATTCTTGCATTTATTTATAAACTTTGCTGATTTAAAACCCTAGGTGATAAGCACACAAGTAGGTCCTTGTTTCATGTCCCCTAAAAGAGAAGTATTCAACCATTGAAAAAGGAAGGAAGAGTTTAGCCATTTCTACACTCTTTTTACTTCTTCCCCTGTGCTAGCCGTGCCTTTTAAGAGCCAAGAAGGAGGAGACGTCCCAGGCCTAGGATATCTACACCTAGGGTCATCTTGCTTCTAGGGTTTGGTGATAGGGCCTTGCCATTGCAAAACTCTCCCTCACCTCACTCTCTTGTCTTGACTTATCTTTTATGCTAGCCGTTTTTCCAAGTTTAACCTAAGGAAGGAGTAAAGAGCACAATGCCTTGCTTAAGAAGCACCAGAGTGAGCCTCTTTCCCCTAGGGTTTTGATTCTAGGGCCCTGCCATTGCAGCACCTTAGAACCCTTCCCTCTTCTCCTTATCTTTTTTATCCCTTCAACCTTGCGTCCTCTCTTTAATTGACTCCATTTACCCTTAGGCATTGATCTCAGCTTCCCAACGTTGAAGTGATAGTGGCCAAACAACTCTTTAAATTCTTAATTTTGAAACCCTAACTAACTAACTAACCCTAATTAGGTTGATGTCACACTTGGTTATTCCATCTTGACGCACCACTCTCTGTTGATAAGCAATTAGATGATGGTTAAGAGCATTTACTGAGTAAGGGATTGATTAAATACATTGTTGGCTACATCATCTCAATATTTATTAATGAATTGATATTATTCCATTGCTATATTAATTGACATTGATCTCATTGATATCTGTTGTTTTAATTGCTTATATATTGATATCAGATAGTTATATGAAGTACTAACCCATTGAATTATAACTTGCATATATTGTTTCTCTATTGTCTTGTTCCGGGCAGGTGTTGTCATTGGGGCTACACTTCATTATTGGTTGTTTAGTTGGACTATCTGATCTTGGTGGTAACCTGTGAGAAGGGACTTTTACTTTGACCTTTGTACCTTTGCCTCTTCAAAACCCTAGGTTATAGGGGACGTCTCCCCTAGGCCTAACCTCCCTAAATACAAAGAAGCTCCCCATTGTGGTGACATTGGGTGGGGTAGGTTCTTGTTACGCCATTTTGGCCTTTATCTTCTAGCCATTTGACCTAGCTACAAACTTTGCGATAACATTTTGGCACCGTTGTCGGGGAACACTTAGTCAATTCTCCTCAAACGACAAATCTTTTTCGTAAGCCTTGCCTCAAAGACCGTTTCTTACAAGCTTACCTGGTGACTCCAGTAGGGTGTTTTTCCCCTTTTCTTTGGTAGTTTCAAGTAAACTATCTGGCGACTCCACAAACTAAAAGGAGATTCAAAAATCCTCCCTTGTCTTTTAGAAGGAAGCCTCCCTTAAACTCTCCTGTTGTCAAATCACTTTTCAGGAAGAGCCTTCCTTTAAGAATCATGTCTACCTCTCATACCGCTACAACGAACCCAACCAACAATCAAAGACAATGGTCATCTACCCTTTTCAGGCCGTTAGACATGTTAGACATACCAGGATACCCTAGGCAGATGCCACCCAAGTATGAGAAGTGGTTGCCTAAATTCACTGGTACTGATGCAATCAGTACCGAAGAGAATATGAGCAACTTTTGGGCATTCTTTCAGCTTCACCCCATCAGTGATGATGCTGAAGATTTGGTCATGAATTTGTTCTCTGATACTCTCTATGATACCTCAAGGCGTTGGTACCTCAGCCTTCCTAACGGAAGCATCAAAACCATGGATAGACTTGAAGAGGCCTTTCTCAAAAGATGGAGTATCAAAGAAGATCCTAATATGCTTCTGACATGACTAAATAGCCTTGGTAAGTATGAAAATGAGTCCATTCAGGAGTTTCACACCAGATTCGAGACATTGCTACAAAGAATTCCCGCAAGCCATCACCCAAAAGATGACTACCTTGTCCATATTTACACCAAATCTTTCAATGGCCAACTAGGGTATCTTCTTAGAGACAAAAACCCCCAGTCCATCCAAAAAGACCAATATCTCGCCACTAAGATAGAAGGGAACCTCCTTTCATCTAAAATTGAGCCTTTTGCTAACCCAAGGGGGAGAATAGACACCAAGTAGAAAATAGTACACAATGTTGAGCCTACTTCAGATCTATGTACCAATATCAACAAACTGCAAGCCTCCATGGATGGCATCATAAAGAATCAAGAAGAAATGATGAGTAGGATTGTTAGACTCGAAAAATCTTAGATCCAAGCACCCAGGGCTTTGTTCAAAGGACAATTCTAGAAAGGGAACCAATTTTACAAGCCAAAGAATGAGCATGAATTTCCAAATACCTTGGCTCCTACAAACGTTGTTGATGAAAATCCTTGGTGTCTGGAGTGCAGTGAAGCACATTGGGAGCATGAATGTCCTTATAACGTTGTCCATCTACAAGTTAAAAACATGGATTGCTTCATGGAGTTCCCTCAGATAAATATCACAGATATAGAACATCAAGAAGCCATAAGGGAAGCAACCAGAGAAGCAAGGATGGTGATGATAAATAACCTGGATCAGGAATCATGAGAAAATATAAAGAAACAAGAAGTTCAAGTATACAGAAGGAAGAACTCAAAACATCCTGCTTCTGATCAGGAAAACCCCCCTCCCTTGGAGATACTTCTTCCCAAGACTTCCAAGGCTAGTAAGGTTAACCTAAATTTTGACTTCAAAGGGGCATTATCGAAGATGCATGTGAATGTTCCTCTGAGAGAAGCAATCAAGATCCCATCCATTAAAGAACGCTTTGACACTTTCTTTTCGACATCAAATAAACCTATGGATCCCCCTATTATGTTTCAAGCTGATCATTTCAGGGTCTAGTATGGTGAAAACCCGCCTTTCTTCATGAATTTGACAATGAACAATAAAAATCTCAACAATTGCATGCTAGATATAGGTGTTGGTTCCAACATGATGTCTCTTAAGGTCATGCAACAAGTGGGTTTGAAGGTCACTAGGCCTTACAAGAATGTGTGTGGTTTCGAATCTAAAGAAATACCCACACATGGGGTGGTTGAAAATGTTGAAGTACGCCTGAAGGAATATCCAGAGAAGACAATCCACATTGACATTGTGGTGGTTGATGTCCCATACATGTGGGGAATGTTATTATCTAGGAAGTTTGGTGCAATGATAGGCAGTTCCCTTGAGATGGACCTCACCTTTTTGCAATTACCTTTGAAATATGGAACTACTCAATGTGACGATAACTGGGGACCATGTGCAAGATATTGTCCATCCCACCAATAATGACAAAACACAGAATGACATGATACAAACTCTTCAGAAATATTCTCCAGAAGACATGTCATCTGCAACAGAAGAAGACTTTGATCATATCAAAAGCCCCAAGAAAGAAGAATACCAACAACTCCTAGATGAATTCAAGAACAAAGAAGTTGGGACGGTGAAAATATTAAAGAAGACTGAATATGATGTACAAATCCACCCGTCTCAACAAGAAGTCTTCACAGTAGAAACCCACCCACCTCCCTCAGTACAATACACTAGGGTTGTTCAGGGAACGACCAAATACAAAGTCAGAAAGTATAAGGAGGGAGATATGGTATGGATGTGGGATACTCAAAAAGGAGAGCCAACCAATGTAAAAGGAAGCACGTAGTTATGGCTCGGACCCTTCAAAGTTGGAATGGAATCAGTCGATAACTCATACTACTTGTCCTCTTTGGAAGGAAGAAGGCACCTATTACCTATTAGCGAGCACCTCCTTAAACCCCACCAAGGTGGGGGGGCCTGGCTTCATAGGTAAGTAAAGGTAAGTAGGCATTCTTTGTGTATACCATTTGCATTTCATGTTAGTTTGCTTCCACATTTGCATATTAGTTGTTTTATTTCAGTTATATATATGTCTATATATGCGGGGTGGCAATACCACCCCACCTTTGTTGATGATGCCCCTATCGAGTTGAGAAGGTTTGTAGGTTATGCCAGAGATGTTGAGGTTCTCATGCACTCTACGGTGAGCACATCTCCCCGAGTTGGAGCCAGATGTTATCCTCGATTTCTAGGGATAACTAGGAGATCATGTCTCGAGGCCCACAGGTCCTAGACATGGAGTACCGAGAGAAGGATTGACCTGAGCATTGCCCTAGAGGGCCCATCCTTCTTTTCTTTCATCAGACTCGTCTTGTCAGCAGCAACAACATCCATCACCATTGGCCTGGTCTTTTATCGGAGAAGGCTCTTGCTCCATAAGGTAATTGGTCTAGGTATCATGGTATGTGTCACTTTTGATCATTATAAACTTTAGATATATGCATATTACTCCTTTTATCTCTGACGACTACTTGGATCTTACATTAAACCACTTGACCATGATTGAGGGGATTGACAGGGCGTCCTAGAAAGCTTGTAACCATAGGTTTTGGTTTGCCACCGGGGGGATTTCTGAAAAGCCATCATCTGCTCCCATCATATCATCACTTTTTCATCTTATCTCCCACTCATCTGTCCCATTCCCGTAGTCCAGGCATTAGGATGATCTGTTTGTGGGGATGCACCTTATCTTGTGGGAAGAAGGGACTAAAGGCCCAGAAGGTAAAAGCAGTTGGTATAAGATAAAAGACATGAAAGTAAAACCTAGAGATTCCTCGCCTAGGGATCCCCGGAAGGCAATAAAAAGCCTCTCAACAAGAAACAAGAGGGACCCAAAGAAAAATAACAAAACAAGACCTAGCCAAGAGTATAGGAGGTCTCATCACGAGCCAGCCTATTATGTTCATGGGTACCTAACAGCATGACATTGCCACTATCTGGTCACCATGCCTGGGCAGTGACCTTTGGTTGCATGGCCAAGGGAAAGGGGGTCTCATCACAAGCCAACCTTATCATCTCTGTGAAAGTGCTTGTGGGTAACACTGACACCTCTTGTCACCACGCCAAGGCAGTTTCCTCTAGTTAGTCCTTGAAATAAAAAAGAAAAAGAAAATAAAAGAATAAAGGCAATAAAGGGCTTGAAAAAAATTGCATCCATGATGGGTACAACTCGCCTTCTACAAAGGCACCCACAGGTAATATCATGCATCCCTGGCTCTCACTCTACCCGTATGTCTAGACATCCCTTATCCACATCACCTCATTTTACATGGCTTGGATGATACCCCTTGGAGACCTTCCTTTCCTTATGGATACTAGCCCAATAGGGTGCCTTGTATTTTTCTTCAGCCTTGTATTGCAGGTCTTTGTAATGACTTTGATCTATTGGATGATAAATCAGGGTTTTTATGCATATGTTTGATAATATTAATGATGATATGTGATTAGCATTGCTATGATCCCTATGACTAATGAGCCCATGGAGGGTGAAGTTTTTGATGTGCATGACCATGACCGACGGACAGGTACTAGTTGGACCGGTACACATGGTAATATGATTAGTTCGGACCTCCATGGGGATGAAGAGCCCATTAGATGGTTGCTGAGACCCCATCAGGGACAGAGACAGGACAGTGTTTGACCGAGCTTTTGCACTTGAGAAGAAGAAGGACGTTCCATCAGGGACACTTTGGCTGAGCCCACCCTAGGGGGGTTGACCCACTTCCAGTGGAATGTTTCCCTTTGATGGCCCAAGACGTCACCTTGAGCGTGTGACAGTTTGACATGGCAGCTAGCACGTGTGGCTTGATTGGGAGGCCCAAAGAGGGCCAACGTTTTGTCATTTTGTGTTGCATTTTCCCTAAAAAGGGGCTAACGTCTCCCTCAGTAGGGCTTGAAATCTTGCTTATGCTTAGTTAGGGCTTTGATTTGACAATTTAATGTACAAACAATATAATTTTGGTTTGTAGCCTTGTCGGCTATTTTTAATGACCTAAATTTAATTAAAGGTCATGATACATTATATATTGAGGAGTTTTTCCCTCATTTTGACACAAGACACAACTCACACTCTTGTGAGATCTGATTTTTGCACCCTTGTTGGGGTATTTCATCTTTTAAGTGAGGCGCACTTATTGAAGGAAGGATTTTCTTGGCATTTTTGGCATTTCTCTTGAAGGAAGGTTTACAGCTAGGGTTTGCAATGCTATTTCTTTATGATATGTAAGTGTTTTTTCTGCAAAACTTCTTAATTGAATGGTTGTAGGCTTGTATTCTTGCATTTACTTATAAACTTTGTTGATTTAAAACCCTAGGTGACAAGCACACAAGTAGGTCCTTGTTTCATGTCCCCTAAAAGAGAAATATGCATCCATTGAAGAAGGAAGGAAGAGCCTAGCCATTGCTACACTCTTTTTACTTCTTCCCTTGTGCTAGATGTGCCTTTTAAGAGCCAAGAAGGAGGAGACGTCTTAGGCCTAGGATATCTACACCTAGGGCCGTTCTGATTCTAGGGTTTGGTGATAGGGAATTTCCATTGCAACACTCTCCCTCACCTCACTCTCTTGCCTTGAATTATCTTTTATGCTAGCCGTTTTGCCAAGTTTAACCTAAGGAAGGAGGAAAGAGCACAAGGCCTTGCTTAAGCAACACCGGAGTAAGCATTTTTCCCCTAGGGTTTTGATTCTAGGGCCCTGTCATTGCAACACCTTAGAACCCTTCCCTCTTCTCCTTAGCCTTTTTATCCCTTCAACCTTGTGTCCTCTCTTTAATTGACTCCATTTACCCTTAGACATTGATCTCAGCTTCCCAACGTTGAAGTGATAGTGGCCAAACAACTCTTTAAACTCTTAATTTTGAAACCCTAACTAACTAACTAACCCTAATTAGGATGACGTCACACTTGGTTATTCCATCTTGATGCAACACTCTCTTTTGATAAGCAATTAGATTATGGTTAAGAGCATTTATTGAGTAAGGGATTGATTAAATACATTGTTGGCTACATCATCTCAATATTTATTGATGAATTGATATTATTCCATTGCTATATTAATTGATATTGATCTCATTGATATCTATTGTTTTAATTGCTTATATATTGATATCAGATAGTTATATGAAGTACTAACCCATTGAATTATAGCCTGCATATATTTTTTTTCTATTGTCTTGTTCCAGGCAGGTGTTCTCATTGGGGCTACACTTCATTATTGGCTATTTAGCCGGACTATTTGATCTTGGTGGTAACTTGTGAGGAGGGAATTTTACTTTGACCTTTGTACCTTTGCCTCTTCAAAACCCCAGGTTACTGGGGACGTCTCCCCTAGGCCTAACCTCCCTAAATAGAAAGAACCTCCCTAATGTGGTGACATTGGGTGGGGTAGGTTCCTGTTACGCCAGTTTGGCCTTTATCTTCTATTCATTTGACCTAGCTACAAACTGTGCGATAACAAGGCCCATGATCACAGCCCAGGGTCATATAGAAGCAGGGTTGTAAAGAAAGGTAGGCATCTGATTGACTGGCAGGCAACTGATTGCATTCAAGGTAATGATCGTGGCTGTCAAATTCAAAGAAAATCCGACTGTGGTCTAGATGGGAAGTTTCACGATTTCGAGAATCGGGATATTTGAAATCAAGGGGAGTGAAAACTCCCAAAATGCGAAATCCCAAAATTTCATACAGGATAAGCATGAGGTCGCGGACCGAGGTCGCGTGGAGCGATGAAAAGGAGTTGCACAAAAGATCAAAGCACCCGATTTGGTCACAGAGAAAGATCCGTGTGACCTCAAGGCAGTAGAATTGACTCGAAGGAGTCGTGAGTTCGCCTGGAACATTCATGGGTGTCAGGCCTCGTCCTAATCTCGATGAAAGTAGTTAGTGAAAATGGGGAAGGTGGTTGAATCCTTGTTTCACCAAATAAATGGGAAGAAATGAAGAACTGGTCATGGAGGGCATACTGTCAGTCGAAAGTTCCCCTGTCATGGATTTTCTTGTGAAACCCATATTGATATGATCTTGCGTCTGATAGAAGAATGCAAGTGCATATTGAAAGAAGCAAATGTAGATGTTAAGCCTTAAATGCAGTGAACAGAGCACGCTCCTAGTGGGAGCTGGTAGTTCTTAGTATAAATAGTTAGTTTTGATATTTTGTTATGGTCGATGGTTGAGCTATGCTCCCGACTTGTAAAGTTTTGATGAGGCCTCTGGTTCTCTGGTTATGTGTTGCCATTTGAGACTTCTTGTTTAATGATAGTCATCTCTCTTTTCATCTCTTTTGCTTCTAATATTGAAGACTTGGGCCTGGGTGATCCAGTTGAGTTGTCATGACTTTATTGTAATGTATGTTTGATTGCAGTATTGTTGTGGAGTTTTCAATTTCTTGAGGTTTTGGATTCAAGCAGATCTTGTATTTGAAGATTTTCCTCCTAGGTTGTTGGAAGACCAGATGTCCATAGCAGACCTCTACATTTCCTCCTCAAGTTCTTCATTCTACTCACCCTTTATACAACTTACTGACTAAAGTTAGATCAAGACCTCACATGTTTTCACATATCAGCCCAGTTTTCTAAGTTAAAGCGATAATATCCTGAGCCTGCGTCCATTAGACCCCCTTTAAATTTATTCATTGTGACATAAAATTGATGGGTACTGGGCTTACCTCTGTTGTAATCCAAAGGTGACTTCTAGTGATAACAAAACCCATTGAATTTTTTCTCTTTCCACCACAAAATACAATATACTTCACCATTCCCCAGAGCATAATTGCATGTTATACACACCCAGAAGGTATTAGTGAGTAGGAAGCACTTGGCTTGGGACCACTGTGAGCTTCCAACTGATGTGACTTTCCCCACGCTATTATTCGATTGATCAGTCATGGAAGATCCAATAGAATATATCACAGAAGAAAAGGTGGTTGACCGAGAATTCACCAGACAATAGAGAGTCTAAAGTAGTAATGCAGAAGCTAATAACCAATAAGCGAGGAGTCCCATAGGCTTGGTAAAAACAACAAGCTACATATGTGTGATAGTGTTCAAAGAGACCTGAATGACCGTCTTCGTTAAGACTCTAATCATAATGAGAAAACAAATGTTCCTCGAGTTTGTTATGTGGATAACTATCAACGAGAAGAATGCAATATTTCATATTATCTCTAGTTAGGAGAAATAAAATGTTGGGAATAAGAGGGTGAAAAGGAAATATTGGGTTTCTAAAGGTGTGAAACAGGGTCTGTGTAGGGAAAAGATGGAGATCTACATCTTTAGCAATGCAGATCTCCTAAGCTCTAGAAGCACTATGTGGGAATCGATAATTTAGAGATAGGGGAGTTCCAATTCCATTGGCCCTCCAATAACGTTGTCCTGCCGAAATCATCCACAAACAGAGACAATGTTCTCGGAAGTTGAAGATTTAAGACAAGTAGAGGATAGAGGCTACAACAAACCTTACAAATATCGATTAAAATGCGGTCATTTTTGCTCAAGGAGCCTCAAATAAAATTACATAGCTAGACGCTACTTCTATTTTCCAAGGAACGCTCATGAACTTGAGGATCTCTACATAAAGTTTCGTGAAAGTGCCATAAGTCTACCCTTCCTAGCACGTAGGTTGGATTTAGCTGGTTTGGATTGAACTGTACTCGAGGAGATTCTTAGAGAGGACCACGTTGATTTCTTCATTCATCGATGCATATCATCTTCCATATCACTCTGCAAATATAAGATGGACATGGAAGAATTTATGAAACTTATGAATATTTTGGACATAACTGTTGTTTAAATATTATTTCATATTGTGTGTGTTGAAATGTTGTAACTGCAAAGAGTATTCTTATTATTATTGATATATTATTCATAGGATGAATCCCCATTGTGGATTGATAATGTCGGTTATTGTAATAGGACCAAATCTTCTTTTGCGGATTGGTCAAAAGACAATTGTAATAGGCAGAATAAGAAGTCGGCCCCAGTAGATTTTAAAGAAGACCAGAAATATAATAAAGGTGGGTTTACCCACCCAGTTTGAGAAGTCAGCCCTGCCAGTGAAGAGACACTTCACAGGTGCCAAACTTGTATAAATAAAGGAGGCTAGCACCTCACTTAGACACAACTCACTTGCTCAGTTTGAGAGACAAGTTCTGATTTGTTACCGACAAAGGAGAGAGAGAGTGGCGCATATCTAGGAGAGGAATTTATGTATTAGCATAAGAGATCTCTTGGCATTGTATTGGTTATTTATATTAAGGAAGTTTTGTTGGGTTTTCTTCCCTTAGAGGGTTTCCCAGGATAAATGTTGTGTCTCTTGTGATTGTGTATTTCTCAGTGATCTTGGATTATGCTATTGTTATCTAATGAAATGCAAACATCTATAATAATGGCTTAAACATTAACAATGTGTGCATGAGAGAAGGTAGCATTTTTTGTATCATTGTGAAATCTCCCAGGTTTTTGTGGTGATGTGTGCTAATAAGGTATACTATGAGTTCTGCATAGGGAAAACTTACCAGGGGTAGCTCCAACGTTGAATTACCACATGGAAAGTCACTTGCAGATTTGACGAAATCCAGAGCTGAAGAAGTTGTCAGCAAGCTCCTCTCAATGAATAATGACATCTCCACAAAGGCAGGTCCCGCTCCTTTTGTCGTTCAACTCAATTTTGGTATAATCCTCTTGTTGTTGTTTAGGTTTCATTGCTGTTTCATTGCCCTTAGCAAGCAGTTTGGTATAATATTATTGTTCTTGTTATGGTTTCATTTCCTTTTAGGTTATAATATTAACACCGGTAAGAGGATGAGGATAAGCTTTTGAGGCGGTGAGGGAAGAGGCAATGCATAAAGCATCTCTGCATTGTCAATACCACCTTTACATTGCCCACTCCTTAATTTTGTCTTTTTAAATATTTTTAAAAACCCGAAAAATAGCTTTAAAAGTTGACACATACCAAGGAAATAAAGCCAAATCAACGTGATTTCAAACAATGATAAATTGAACTCACAAATTTAGAAAATTAAGAAAAATAAAATTGTTTTTATCAACAAATTGAAATAATGAAAACTAATAATAAACCGTGCAAAAAATTACAAAATGCACCAAGTAATGGTGCAAAAAGCATCGATTAATAGGTGGTCAATGATAGTTAACCACTACATGAAAGATATACTAATAACTAGCTGGAGGCAAGGACTAATAAATCATGACTTCAACTTCACTTTCTGTTTTATTTTACTACATGTTTATAACATATCTTTGTAACTTGTTTCTTCTAATTTCAATTTTATGATATTGCAAAGTTATTTTGAATTAAGTATTTAAATCTCCATTATCTACTTATATCACTTCTTTGTTGAATAAAAATATAGTGTTTACATTATTAATTATATATTCAACTTTAATTAAATCTATAAAAAAATATTTATTTATAATTTATTTTTTATTTTATAAAAAAACATTTTTCATTTAAGCGAGAAGTAAATATCACCTTATCAAAATTTGGAATTAATATTTCCTTTTATTTTAATTGCTTACCTTTGAATAATTAAGAAAATCTAACAATTTTTTCTTAATCAATCAATTTAGTTATTTTCATTTAATAAAACTTTATAAAAAAATCTATCCAAATATGAGCTCTGTTATTATTCGTGATAATATACTACTCATTCATGATAATATATTATTCCACATATCAATTTCTTTATATTCATTTAATAAAACTCATCAAAAAAAAATCATGATAATATACTACTCATTCATTCATGATAATATATTAATCCACATATCATGATCAATTTCCTTATATTCATTTAAGGAAATTCATAAAAAAAATTATTGACATATGAGTTATTCTATTATTATTCATGATAATATACTACTCATCCATCATAACATATTATTCCATAATATATTGATAATATATTATTTCATATTTCATGCAAGAAACTTCTATAATAATTCAATTTTAATTTTTAAATCAACTTTTGTTTAGGAAACAAAATATTTTTTATTTTATTTTATATTTTCATGTTTTTTAATATTTAAATGACAATTTTTTTTTATTAAATAACATTTTACTAAAGTATATTGGTTTATCTTGTGCCATAATATTCTTTGTAATGGTCATGGGTTATTGTTAGATTGTTGGGAAGTGAGTTTGTTAGCCTTTTCATCAATATGCAAAGCTTGCAAAGTAATATGTTAGTTCAAAGTGGTTTGAAAAGGTAGGCACCATTATTGATAAAAAAAACATGTTTACAAACGTTTTGGGTCTAGATTGAATCACAAAATAGCTATATATGTAATTTGCAAATTATTGCATATATTTTAAAAAGTATAATGGCAATAAATTAATTTAACGTTGAACCTAATACAGATCACTCTATCCAATTACTTATCTCCCTAATCTAAAAACCCTAATCTAAAATTAATGATCTTTTAAATAATATAACCTTTGGAATTCTTAGAATCTTTTCATAAGTAACTTTTATAAAACTTAAAGTTATATAAAATTTAAACTTTATATTATAGTAAAATATATAAATTTATTTTTTATTTAGTTGTACTCTCTGATCATCGTGGTTTAATATTTTGGTAGCTACGACTTATTATTAGTCTCTGTCGTATGCATAGAGGGATTATAGTGATCGATAATTCGTTGACCTCATATTAGTTTGTCCTTTGACCACAAATATTTGCATAATATTTATTGTTGGAGCTAGGGAACTAAAAACATTGAATTTTATATAATAAAAAATACCATATATGTAATTATATGATTGGATAATAGATTGGAGGTCTTATTGTCAGCTTCACTATTCCCAATGTTTTATATATTAGCATATCCAAAGTTTTTAATTGTCTACAGTCTTTTTGAATGATATATTTTCTTATGCATTGCTTGAACATGGATTAATGCTATCATTTGTTCGAATGTTTGTCTTAGCATTTTTTGCTAGCATTGTCTTAGATCATATATGATGCTTTTTTTTTTTTATACTAATCATATTGAAATGTTTAGATATCCAAGCTTTATAGTGATCGATAATTCCAAAGTTTATAATGTCTCTGTCGCATGTATTTTTATTGAAATGTATTGACACTTTTTTTGAGGTGCTTGAATAGGCATGACATCTTAAATGTTTACATGACGCGAGGTCCTCCAACAGGCTTGGCAGCTTAAATTTTTTCATACCGCAAGCTCCTTAGACAACCTGACAGCCTTAAATGTTTATCTAAAAATGCTTCTCGAAGTACATTTTCCTCGAAATTTTCCATACAATGTTGCAGTGATTTTGCACAATATTGTTGTCCACCGCCACTTGAATAGGCATTGTATCTTTCATCCTTCTTCTAGCCTTGCAATACAATTTCGTCATCGTTGAAGCTACATACATTGTTTACTGGTTCGGTGAGTGCTTCTTCTTTGTTGGTTCATCGTTTGTTGGTTGTTGTTGTTGTTTGGTTCACAATTCAACCCGCGCTTCTGCCTTTCATCGTTTCAGAGTAAGTTTCCATGCCATAGTTTCATTTTCTATTCCTTATTTGTTGTTCAGTGTTTACAGTTTGCAAGTAAGAATGTTTTCTTATTTCTACTGGCATGCTCGTCATATGTTTACAGTCCTTCTGTGCTTCAGCTGCAGTTTCGTAATCATTGTAGATAGATATGTTGTTTACTGGTTCGGTGATTGTTGGTTGTTTGTTGGTTCGTTGGTTCGTCGGTTGTTGGTTGTGTTTGTTTGGCTCAAGCTTACACTTTGGGGCCTTGGGGTTGCAATTGGGCTTATTCGTGCTTTCTCACTGGTTTGGTGCTTGCTATTTTCTTTTGTTTGATTCGGCTTTGCAGGGTTGGGGTCCTGCATCGGTAGTTGGAACTATTTATTATTATTATTATTGTTGTTTTTTGGGCACTTTACGGTGTTCAGGGCTTGCACCCACGAGTGGACATGCAGTTGTGTTATTTTCCTTGTCTGGCGGGGTCAATATTTGTTCTCTTGTGAGATTTTGTTGGTGCTTCAGTGTTGACATGATAGAAAATAGTTGCATGAAAAATAGTTCGAGAAGTACATGTGAAATTGCAATATCCACTATTTTTTGTTAAAAAAAAACATATGTAGGCTACAATTATAAACCATGTATGGTGAAATGTGCCCATATGAAAATACATGTTCTTTATCCTCTACATAGATTAGTGTGCCCACGATACAATTTGTCTTGTACTTGAGATATGATATGTACAACAAAGATTCTGCAAAATTATATTTCCATGTATGGAAGCATATCTTGGTAGTTTTCCACAGAAAACCAAAATCTTGTATCATGGGCACAACAGTCTGTGTAGAGGATAAAGAACATGTATTTCATTCCGTGGAAGAATATCTGGATATTTTTCCATAGAAAACCAAAAATCGTTTAGCTACGACCATGAAATTTCGTAATATTTTGCGGCTTGTAATAT
This sequence comes from Picea glauca, assembly GCA_000966675.3. Taxonomy (NCBI): domain Eukaryota; kingdom Viridiplantae; phylum Streptophyta; class Pinopsida; order Pinales; family Pinaceae; genus Picea; species Picea glauca. Next base: position 56,445 of record JZKD02S1664195.1, read on the forward strand.
ATTTTGGGCAGGGAAAAAAATTACATATTTACAGCTATGGATGGAGAAGTGCAAAGGTTCATGTTTCTGCCTATATTTTAGACTATTCATTGAGTCTCTTTTATGATATGTAAATATTACTTGTTCTTGTGCATACCATCTTCCATTCATGTTCATTGTATTCTGTGCATTCCCACATTCAAACGAACATAATGGTTGGAGAAAACGATGGAGTCTTCACTGCATCGGTTGAAGAGGAGATAGAAAGGTACATGCTTGTATTATTATTTCATATTGCATTGTTTTGTATTTCATTTATTGTCTGTATATGTGTTCACCTAGTTTATTGTATGTAGATGTTTTGTTTCTTCCTAGATAGTAACTTATCTTCATTACATGTCTTCCTGCATACTAACCTACTTCATGTACGTTGTATTTTTCCTGCATTGATACATTTAAACAAACATAGGCTAGAGAGGACGATGGAGTCTTTGACAAGAATGTAGACGAGGAATTACAGAGGTGGATACTTGTACTCTTATTTCATATTCCAGTGTTCATTTTTTCTTTTACTATCTGTATATTTGTTGTGCTTGTTTTGTTGCTTTGCACCTTTTTTTTTTGGGTTTTCCTTTTGTTCTTTTCTTCCTTCAAATATAATATTTTTTTGCGTATTCACATTTCAATCATATTTTGTTTGTTGTTACATTGGAATAAATAGAATTTTTTCTCTTTCTTTTACATGTATGTCTTCATACTGACTTGCTTTCATGTCCATTGCATGTTTGACGTTGCTACCTTGGAAGAAATAGGTTGGTTGGACATGAAGATGAATTGTCATGTGCAACATCAGAGGGTTTTGTGGTACAATCTTCGAAAATATATACCAACTGTGTTGGTAAATTAAATATATAAACTGAGTGGGGGCATATAATATTAGACTAGAAAACGATGACTTGGCAGCAATGGGACTTTCTGCCCTCCCTAGTTCTACTTTTTCTATTTTCCATTATCCCTTTTGTTTTCTAATTGATCTGCTTAGTGGTATTTCTGAAAATGCCTTGGTGTATCGGTTGGTGGACTAACGGTTTCACATGTATGGTCACACTTCTACCTTATTCCATAGGGCTGGCAGGTTCAAGATTGCTCCCCTAGCTACCAAGGGTCCGCTATATACAGATTGGTTGTGGTGCCCCGCCCTCACGCCCTGTTTACTATTACACATTTTTCCAGTCAAAAAATCAGAGACATACAATTTTACAATTGGGTCCTCACATTCCCTAAGTATATTCCTTGACACCCTATTTCGTATTCCACCTCCTTTGACCCTGCATGTGACATTAAGAACTATTATGGACAATATACAATGCATATACTTGTTTATTCCTTCTGATGTTCATCTACACATGCTTGCATCAGAAAAAGTTGGACTTGTGACATGGCGATGAGTAGTCAGTCATCCCAGACATCAGCATACCGACAAGGCCAAAGGTAAATATGCATACATTGTGCTCCTAGTATGTTTACCAAACAAATATCCTCAGTTATTTATTCATCTATGGCATGGTGAATATGTTGATGTCATATGCAATACATGGTTTGAAGTTCACAAGAAGTATCAACAAGTACAAGCAAGATGCCGAGCATAGCATAGGTTCCGCAGACTAAGAGGTGTGGTTGCAAAACTTTGGCTCCATAGTTCATCGAAGCTATGCGTGTACTTGTATATTTATGCCAGTGAAAGAAGAATACAAAAAACAAAATGCACACTACCATTCACTTTAGTTTTCCTATTCAAAAATCGTCATCAAGTCTAGAGTTGTAACACCCAAAGTACTATCAATAGAGGGCTTGAACAACCACCGAACTGGACAAGTGTTCGTTGGGGACATAATGGTTGTCTATAGCATGTACTTCGATAAGGAAAACAAAATTAGATCCATTATGTGTGCTGACATGACAAACAAGGAGGCCATGATGACAGTGACACTGACTATTCCTACACAACTTGTTCAGAGACATGCATAAAAGATATTGTCGGGTAATGGGATATCCATTACAAATTTTAATATATTTCCCAAAACATTATATGACCGTGGTGATTGTGATCGAATTATTTCGCTCAACGAAACAAGCATTGTGGAAAAAATTCTCGTTGTTTGTTCAGATTATCGTTTCGTCCCAGATGCGACTATCATCCAGCTTGCACAAAGCAATGATATTTACCCGATCGGAACCATTGGCCCAGCTGTCACACTGGCAAAAAAACTTTGCTCACAACACATTCTCCATATAAAGGATGGAGAGTCGGACAACAACAAGGCAATGGTACTACTTTCCATATCTAGTTTTATCCTTTACTTTCGCATGTGCATGTATCTCGGGTAAGTTACACAAATATTGCACTGTTCCATGTTGCAACTGCAATTGTTCGATACCTATTCAAATTTGTTTTTATCAATGGTGTTAGCACTATGTAATTTTCCCAAGGTTGTGATGGCAGTCACAGAGGCAACATCAAAACCACTTCGATTTTTGGATCTAGCCCTCCAAGACCCAAAGAGGGATCTCTCTATTCGATTTAACTTGGTTTGTATGGAATAGATGTTAGGCTAGCTATAAAAGTATGGGGTTGGGGTTTTTTTAAATATTTAGATGAGGGTTTGGTTGACAACAGAGGAAAAGGCCATTGGGCAGAATGGAGTCAACAAGTTAAAATTGATGAATGAATAAATAACTAAGAACATTGGTGACCAGGAAAGGCAGCCATGACAGTGGATCTCAATATTTTGTAAGATGGAAAAGAAGAATGGGTTAAGAATCATCTCAAATGCAGATCAGTGTTCATCTGAAATCTACATTCAATTTGCAGAAGAAAACATAAACATTGCTTTAAGTCAAATCAGGGTGTACAAGACAAATCCTGATTATATTTTTCTTATAAACAATGATGGAAGTAAACAATATGAGAAAAACATGAAAATGATAGTTTACATCAGAAAACTTCACCATGAATCATGACACAAGAATCTGGAAATCCAGTGTCTTAATATTCATTCCAAATCACTTCAACCTGTTGATCATCTTGACAAAACAGAAAGTGTGTCTAGATTATCTTCCCCTCTCTGGTACCTCCAGGTCGAACCTATTTACATTAAAATCCTCTGAATAAATAGGATATACCTCCCCATAATTTTCAGAAGTTGGTTTCAACCACCTCGTCCAAAAATAGACATAAATCCCTAAAAATTTGGAACTGTCCGCCATGAAAGACGAGCCTAATTTCTGTGAAAAAGGGGTCCGAACAGGCATCTTTATCTCTTCAACGCTGACACCTGGGAAAAAAATGAAGGATATTATTGTACATGGGCATGTGCTGAACAAAAACCTCCTTCGTTTTTTCCAAATTTGCCTCCAGCTGGCCGTAACAGCTCCCACAAAATGAGGAATGTAACAGAAAAGTGAAAATATGGAAAAAAGGGCCTCGAAGATGGCTTCGATTCTCCCTTCTCGTGGTGCCGGTGCAAAAACTGAGAGAGGTTTTTGTTCTTCAACCCGTACAGAGAACAATCCTCTCTTGGATTTTGAAAATCCCTCTTCATTTGCCCATAATACGTTTTTAAAGAAGGCGTACCGAAATAGGCAAAAATGGCGAAAAATGAGGAAAGTGGTTTTTTTCGGGATGGGTGGTATTCCGGACCCCCCCTGAGGTGGTAAGAGGTTTTAGGGGGGGGTTCCACTGGAATGGGGAGTCGACACCTGTCC
>JZKD02S1664195.1:72399-107676 GCA_000966675.3 Picea glauca
TTACTGACATTTAATTCTAACAACTCATCGTGCAGGAACCGTATAGATTTCCATTGATGGGAGAAAGGCTCGAGGAGATATCCTATTAATACACATTAAACCAAGATTTTTTGGGGGCTATATCATCCCTTCCAAGTGTTGATTTAAAAATCATGAAATGTCGTTCGCACGTCGTCTCCTTGGCACGTTCACGAAACCTCCAATCCTTAATTGCTCTTCACCGTACCCACCACCTTCGCATTTCTAAATATGCAATAAGTAATATTTACTGCTAACAATTCATCATGCACCACCCACACAGATTGTCATTAATCAGTGAAAGGCTCGAGGAGCTTTCCCATTCATAAGCATTTAACCAAGATTTTGCAGAGAGTTTCATTATCGGCTCTAACTGTTCATTTCAACCATCGTCTGGAGAAAACCAACATTCTCATAAATCTATGGCATCATCTTGACAATAGTTCTGTGGATATACAATGAACATATTCGGGGGCGAGGACCAGAACTTCTAGTGGTCCAAGGCATATTCTTATTACTCAACCCTTGTTTCCTAGAACCAAGTAATTTGAACCTCTAGGATTGCTCGTGCAGGCTATGTCCATGAAGTTTTTGACTGTATGGACCTAGTCTCTTGGTGCGTTGATAAATTTATTTCAGATAAAAGAATTATTCCACTGCGGGACTGCTCTTCTATTTCTTTATCACCTCAGGTCTTCCTCCAGATGTTAAGGTTGTTGGAGAAAACATTGACGTTCAAATAATAAGATTGCAAACAGTTCCTAGCAAGGATAATAATGGGTTGGACCTCTTGCCCCATTTATTGGAAGACCAAATTATAGTTCCTGAAGATATCACAAGCTTGCAGGTTAGTTCATTTAGAAATACATTCCGCGAAATTGCCTGGCTGTTTACAAGAATAACGGGACAGAAGTCCACAACAACTGTTTCCCGAATGGCTCTTTATATTTTGTATTTCACAGTCAAGGAACAAGCCATTTTTTATTGGGGCAAGTTAATTTCCCATGAAATTTGTTCCCTATTGTCAAGCTTCAAAAGGGAAAATAAATTTTATATGTCGTCCTATTTAGTTTTTGCGATAGCACATTGCTGCCAATTTCCAGAACTATCTCTGTCCAAGAATGTCAACTGGGAATTCGACCCGGTAACGTTTTGGTACCAGACCTTGTGGAAGCACAAGGCTTCCCACTGTTTTTATGATATTTTTAATGGCTTCGTGTATGTTTTCAAAGTTTTGTTGTTAAGATAATATGCTCCTTGCATATATGAACAAGGAACTGATTTTTTGGACAGGAAGGGGACACTTGAACATTTGGATAATTACATTGTGATAAGAATTTTTGGCTCCACGGAAAAACCTACTCTCCTTCCATGTCACATTATGGACATAATGTTTATTGCAGAACTAGCACGACAATACAACTACTAGTTGCATATATTGCAAAAGAAGAGAAAAAAATAGTTTATTCCTCTGCCTTGGAAAGTCAAGGAATTCGTGTTGAAAAATGTCAACAAAATTGATGAATTCATAGTGCATTCTAGCAACTTCAACCTGAGATATGTTGAAATCCTAAGAGGGTTTGACCTCGATAATATTTTTGGAAAACATTTACAAACACTTGGCCTCAGCGATTGTTTTTAAAAAAAACACCTGTCTGAAAATAGAGACACTGGCGGAAACGCACTTGCTTCTGATGTTGATGACCTAGACACACTGCAAAGCAACACTAAATTGTACAGGCAACAATGGAAAGGCCCTGGTGAAAAGAGTGTTCAATCGGTGAATAGCACTCCAAAAAGCACGACATCCCAAAGCATCGCTCCAACGACCCACCAAAGCAACAAAGAAACTTAGAGTTATTCAAACGAAGGAGGAGATAACGACCCTCCTCACTCTAAAATTGATGTTTCTCACAAGCTTCCAGTAGACAAGAAGAGAAAAAAAAATGTGGGACAGGCGGAAGAGCCGGAAATTCAGAGTGAGAACATGGAACTTGAGACTGATCTGGATAGCGTGCTCCGCTACCTTGATCAGCTTGAAGATGCCATCCAACATAGTCTTCCAATGGACATATCTGATATCAAAAATTTTGACGAAGATGAATCCTTCGTGTTCCAGAGCGTTGTTTTTGACAGCCAGTCCAAAAAATTGATCATTGAGAAAAAAGATATAAAAAATAATAAAGGAAAATCTCGTTCATAGGTTGACCTTGCCAACATGTGGCCATCCCAAATCTATCAACTTCACAAGGTGAGTGGAGATGCACTTCATTATTCCATTGGAGGCACCGAGGTCGAGAATGTCAGACGGAAGGACCGGGTCAAGGAATTGTAAGAGGCTTTGATTCCTATGCCATTTCTTGCCAATCCTTTGGCAATAGCCATGCCTTCCACCCCTGTAGCCAACTTAAAAGGATCCTCTAGCCTCTGAAACATCCTGTAGAGGATATGTGGAGAATAATATCAAGAAAAGAATGGAACTTGTTACTGAGGCATGGGAAACATCACAAACCGTCACCTCCCTTGGAACCAGGGCACATAGTTTTCTCGAACATTTGCAAGCGGATTTAAAATATGAATAACATTTCTATTTAAACACAGTCCTTCCTTTTGGAACCATTGTTAACAATGTGACAAAAACAAAAAGAAGACAACAATATCTTCCATCTAAAAACTGGATCGGTCAATTGAATGCATGCTGGAAAGAAAAAGTGAAGAACTTGCATCTCGTTATTCAGTCATGTGAAAAAGCCATATCAAATAAAGATAAATTATTCACAAGGCTTTCAAGAATAAACTTAGCCGAAAGGACCAATGACTTCCAAGACCCGAACTTAATCGCAAACTCCTTTCCCTTAACTAGGCAATACTTCCATAAACATGTTGATATGTTTAAGGTGTTGTATTTGGAAAAGTTTTACTACATCCTTGAATATGATCAAGCTCACGTCGATGATTGGCTAGTCGACTATTCAATACATAATGAAGAAATTCATCAAGCTCTGTGTAATCTTTCTATTGACTTCTGGGAATTAGAAAACGATATTTTGAACATAAAAATCTAGAATGAGATCAACGTCACCACAATGAGAAGCTACATTGAAGAATGGCTCGAAAGGGAATTGAAGTAGGCCGTCGACGAAAGGCAACAGGAAGTTTCCACGATTCCAGCATTCATTGACAACATCAATGAAACGGAAGCCACAAGAAAATAGAAAAAGGACTCATATGTACCATCACTGTAAGTCTACTGATCTCATCCTGCTTTGTTTATCAACCCAGTTATTCCACTTTTTTAAATAGAAATGTGTAACCAAACACTAATACCTTTCAATTTATTTTTTTTGCAGGTATTGCACTCTATCTTCTTTCTACAGTCATGTTTCTTGTACATATTTCTCTTATGGTCCGTGGGAGCCCCAATCCCAGTCTATATGACAAACGCATTGAAAACCCAATCCCAGTCTATATGACAAACACATTGAAATTGTAACAAACTTTTATGTAACAGACTTTTATTTTTTGATATCTCCTTTTAAATTTATTTCCTCATACATTTTTATCTTTCACCAGTCTATATGACAAATGCATTTAAATTTCCAGGAACTTGTAACTAATTTAATATATTTCAAACTAATCTTCTTTTTTATCTCCTTTCATATTTGTATTGTCATTAATTTTTTCCTTCCACTATGCACAAATTGTATTTTGTTATATACTTTCCAAAAATAAATGGTGCTCTACATGCTACGTGTCATTTCATTTATTGCATGCATAACACCTGTGCTTTTCCTATCCCACTTCAACCCAGCAGGGACTATGTTGCCACACAACCTTGTTTTGATTGTAACGTCTTTATTGTTAATTTGTTTAACCACATTAACACCCTTATTTATGCATTATACATCATAATGGCATGACTCTTCCTCTTCATAGTGACTAATTAGAACTTTAATAGAACTTTCATAATGACAATCTTACTTAATGGCATTTAAGTAAGCTTGTTGTCAATATCATCGCACACACTAAATTGGTTAGCAGTTATGAAAAGGGAAAATAATTTTGCTACAATAGTTTTGTCTAGTATCAAGTTTTGAATAATAAGAATTTTGATTTCTTAAGTTATATGTTTGTTTCAATTTGTTTTTAAGAAATCAAGTTTTTATTAATAAATTAGATATGATAGAGTTATATTTGTTATATTTGTAAATGAGGAAACAAAAATATCATAATCCAAGCATAGTCACACAAAATTAAAAAACACTGAGATTTACGTGGTTCACCCAAGATTTGGGCTTCGTCCAGCAGGCGAAAGCATTGGTTGTCTTATTATTCAGATCATGGAGATTACATCAGACTCCTACTTATATGCATATTTCCTCTATGGGCATACATCAATTTAATAGCAAGTTACAGAAGAAACTAAAATAACTATTAAATGCGTTCACATCCATCTTCTAACTTAGTCTCTTAGTTACAACCAACGATGAAAAATAGGAGGAATTCATTGTCACCGTATAACAATCTCCACCTTGACAACAATTAACCTGATACCTTGTTCCTTCTTTTGTTCATCACCTTTTCTGCAAGCCAAGAGAATCCAAGCACGATCATAGCTTCTCTAAAAGTACTGGTTTTTTTAACATGTCTGCACAGTTATCCTTTGTATGCACTATCTCAAGAGAGACTCCACGTTCATCGATGACCTGTCTTAAAAAATGGTACTTGATAGGTATATGTTTTTTTTTATTGTGGTAGGCTAGATTCTTAGCCAAGTGAATAGCACTTTGACTGTCACAAAGTAACTTTACTTTGTCCTGCATCCTTCCAAACTCACCAAACAAACCTTTCAACCAAACTACCTCTTTGCAAGCATGTGAAGCAGCTACGTATTCTGCTTCTGTAGTGGATAAAGAAACAATGTTTTGTAGATTTGACATCCAACTAATAGCTCCACCTGCAAGAGTAAAGACATACCCTGAATTTGACCTTCTCTTGTCCAAATCACCTGCAAAATCAAAATCAACATATCCACATACTAATTCACAACCACTGTTATAAGTGATATAGTAATCACTTGTGCCTCTCAAATACCGAAGCACCCATTTCACTGTTGCCCAGTGTTCTTTACCTGGATTTTCCATATACCTGCTGAAAACCCCAACTACATGTGAAATGTATGGCCTTGTACTAACCATTGCATGCATTAGACTTTCTACTGCATTAGCATATGGTATTTGAGACATATATTCCTTTTCTTCTTTTGTACTAGGACATAAAATTGAAGAAAGCTTAAAATGGGAAGCCAAAGGGATTGAAATTGGTTTCACATCGTTCATACCAAACCTCAAAAGTATCTTCTCAACATACTTATGTTGTGACAACCAAAGCTTACCATTCCTTCTGTCTCTGAATATCTCCATGCCCAAAATCTGCCTTGTTGCTCCTAGATATTTCATATCGAACGTCCTAGCCATCTGAGCCTTTAACCTGTTGATCTCAGTTATGCTTTTTCTTTCTAAAATAATATAGTCAACATAAAATACTAAGATAATGAATATGCCATTATTCAATTTCTTAAAGTAGACACAATCATCATACTCACTCCTTGTATAATCACAACTCACCATGAAAGAGTCAAATTTCTTGTACCATTGTCTGGGTGACTTCCTCAGACCATACAACGATTTCTCTAGCCTGCAAAGAAATTTCTTGCTGCGATTCTGAACAAACCCTTCAAGTTGTTCCATGTAAATTTCCTCATCCAAATCTCCATGTAAGAAATTAGTCTTAATGTTGGCGTTGGAAGTCACTCCTGGATTGCAGCAAGAGCAGAGCCAGACGCCCATCAGTTTATGTCACGAATAATTTAATGGGGTGATCGAATGGATAGAGACTCAAGAAGATATCGCTCTAACTCAGAAAATCGGGCTTGGTCTGTAGAAAAACAAAGGAGGTCTTGATCTAACTTCAGTCAGTGAGTTGATAATAAAATGAGTAGATGGAAGACTTGGTGAGATGAGTGAGCAACACTGCTTCGGGCATCAGGCCTTTCAACAGCTTGAGGAAGAAAAACTCAGAATACAAGATCCTCTTAGTTCAGAGCTTCGGGGAACTGAAGGAGTGACTTGACTGGATCCTCCAATTCCAAGTCATTCAGCGTTGGGAAAATACAAAGACTGATTAGAAACAATGCAACCATTATAGTGATCCAACATACATCATCCTATAACAGTGCAACTCGAATGGATCCTCCAATTCCGAGCTATTCTAACACAGTGTAAACAAAGAGATGAAAAGAAGGTGACATTCATAAGGCAAGAAGTCTCAAGTGCCAATACATAACCAGAGCAACTAGTGCTTCATCAAAACTTTACAATCGGGAGCCTAGCTCAACCATCGATACCTTCAAAAATACAAAAACTGAGTACATATACTTAGAAACATTCGTCCAACAGAGGCATGCTCGGACCTCCAAGGTGTGGTGTCCCTTCAGTCAAATTCGGATGGAAATCCTTCGTCAAACATCACCTTAACTTTGCATGGCCTTTGTAGGGGAGGTAGCTGAAACATTAAAGTTCAACCTATCATGTGCAGGTTCTTTGATCGGACAAGAACATCAGATTAGCATGGGATTTTCAGATCAATCTGCACACCGGACAATCTTGGGCAGACCACTTGCCAGAACCTCCATGCCTCACATTTAATGAGTGAGCCGAGGTTTCAACTACCTCCATCCACCTTCATTCATTTTTAGCGAGGACCAAGATCGAGGACGAGCTGAACTGGTCCCTGGAGAACGCAGTGATCCCTTCTGTAGCTAAACCCGACGCTTTGGCCCTTTGCGCAATTCTTTCTATTGCCCCCAAGTGACCACGGGCTGTGACCCTGTGCCTATCTCTAAAGGCGCTTTCGGCATTTCGCATTTCATGGATGGGAGGAGGCCGCTCCTTGTGCTTCAAAGCTAAGACGGGCGAAGTGGCGATAGAGCTCGATTGTGTGCCACGTGCCCCTCTTTGATGGATGGTCCTGATCATCTCGGCAAGACTATGGGCCCAGTTCATGGATGCCTTTGGCACTTCGCGTCTCGCAGCTAGAACGAGGTTGCTCCTCATTCTTCAAATTCGCGATGTGCGAAGAGGCGATAGAGCCTAATCCTACACCATGTGTCTATCTAGATCAGACGGCCCAGATTATCTTGGTAGTATTATGGGCCCGATCCCTGGCACCTTCGACACTTTGCGTCTCGTGGCTGGGAGGAGGCTGCTCCTCATTCTTCAAAGTCACAAAGAGAGAAGTGGCGATAGAGCTTGATCGTGTGCCACGTGCCCTTCTTTGATGGATGGTCCTGATCATCTCGACAAGACTGTGGGCCCAGTTCTTGGATGCCTTTGACACTTCGCGTCTCGCGGCTGAGAGGAGGATACTCCTCGTTGTTCAAAGTTGCGATGCACGAAAAGGCGATAGAGCCTAATCGCGCACCATGTGTCTATCCAGATCAGACGACCCAGATTATCTCAGCAGTATTGTGGGCCCGATCCTTGGCACCTTCGACACTTCACGTCTCATGGCTGGGAGGAGGCTTCTCCTTGTTCTTCAAAGTCATGATGTGGGAAGAGGCGATAGAGCCTAATCACGCACCACATGTCTATCCAGATCGGACGGCCCAGATTATCTCGGCAGTATTGTGGGCCCGATCCTTGGCACCTTCGGCACTTCGCGTCTCGCGGCTGGGAGGACGCTACTCCTCATTCTTCAAAGTCATGAAGGGAGAAGTGGCAATAGAGCTCGATCGTGTGCCACGTGCCCCTCTTTGATGGACGGTCTTGATCATCTCGGCAAGACTGAGGGACCGATTCCTGTGCTAAACATGGCGCAACTCCGTTGGTCTCAAATTTCCACCGACCGACGATCTACTCCATCGATCGATCATCGCCGTTGAATACTGGAGGCGCCTGCCCACTTGCATTTTTAACCCGAAATGGATTTTCTACACTGCACAGTGTGCTCATGGCTGTGACCTTGGACAAAATGCATATGATAGGTTCTTTAAGCCCCATTTCTTTGTATTTATGCCACAGGCTCAAATCTTGGAGAGAAAACACCCCCTATACAAGAAATGTTGCTAACATTAGGCTCCATGGGGGATAGAGTTGTCCCTGTGATGCTCTAAGAACTCATTTTGCAGTTTCAGTGCCTTGTTGTTGGGCTATGGAGTCAAGTTCAAAATCTCCTGCTGAGAAATATATGTCGAAAAGTAAAAACCAAACAAACTAAACATAGACGCTCCAAGGAGCTTATTTATGTACAGTCCTAAACTAATAAAATTCTTTACATGGGGCTAGGTGAAATTAAACTTCCACCATAGCCATTCAAGCAATTTCCTAAATAGAAGCTCCTTCCTTCTGTCGATGATCACCAACAGATGGTGTAACTGAGATAGAAAAATGGTTACGCCCTTCAACTCCTCCTTACAGACTGAAGTTGAGATGAAATAGGGCGGCTCCAAATTGAGAAGGAAATACAACTTCATGTATTCCTTCATAGGCTCATAGGACCAGTAGCAAACTCCAGAAAATTGGCGACAGGCAGCCTCCTCTGCTACACAGTTGTGGATGTGTGGCTGAATATCTATGGTAAGCGCAGGTGGGTGGACAAATGACGTAGGTTGAAAGCTCTTAGGCGGTGGCTGCTCACTGACTGGCTCTGGACAGTCTATAAACTGCATCTTCGGTTGCTCCTCTGGTTCTTTTGGTTCCTCTTCTTGGCTCTCCCAAGGGCCAGAGTCATAATCATCATAGATAGGACCTGTGGGAAAGCTTTGCTTTTCAATCTACTGCTCAGGGGGACTGATTTCCTCACAATGTCTTTCATTTGCAAACAAAAGAGAAGGTTCTACAGTCTGCTCTTGGAAATCTACCATATCCAGCTCAGAATTTGATTCGTAGCTGTCATATACAGGTGGGCTTCTCCCATGGTCAGCAAGTTGAGATGTGGGGCTTTGTTGCTCCTCAACTGAATAGTCGTTAAAGCTGGGTGAGCACCAAAATTCTTCATTTTGCAAAAAAGGAATGATCTCCAGATCCTCCTTTTCAGCCCCAAATGTAAATACATCATGGGAAATTTTGTGAAGAAAAAGAGAACAATCCTCTTCCACAATGGCTTCTTCCCTTAAATTTGAGACAGCAGGCTCCTCAGGAGCATAAAATAATGTCTCTACGGCTATGAAATCTTCAATATCCTCTTCAAAAGAGCCGCCAAGAACATCTGCCTCAAGGGATGAAAAATACTCTGCGCATCGTTCAACTTCCCACCTATCCAGTTGGGTATAGAGAGATTTTATCAGTTCCCTAACTTCGTCCAAATCATCTTCCTCCTCCTCAGGGTCTTCATCACTCTCATAACCTTCCTCTGATGTAGACGAATGCGGATGAGAAAGGATTGATTTCTGATCCAAGTCATCAGGATCATCCTCACAGCCTATGTAATAAGCAACTCTATCTTGTATATAGTTGTTGTATCCCTCACAACAGTTATGAAAAATTAACTCAGAGGGATAAAGCTTCTGACAATAGGTGGTGAAAGTTGCATGAAATTCTGTGAGTGAAGAAATTCTAGCAAGGGGTAAAGAATTATACCATTTACGAGCATCCCCTGCTAATGAGAACATGAACATTTTCAATAATACATCCTCATGACGTATCTCCCACTGGTACATGAGTTCATGAAACTCACGGAGATGCTGAGAAGGGTTGTCCTCTTCATGCCCTCTAAGCATGGGAAAATAATTGCTCCATTCATCTGGAGAAGGGACATCATTAGGAAAACCAAGAATAGCAGAAAAATTAAAAGGAGCAAACCTCCGAGCTAGGATTTTTTCCATCCGAACCAATGGAGTCGCCAATCGATCCTTGAATCATGGAGTCACCAGGTGAAAGATGCACAGCTTCGAATGTGACTAGTCTTTTTTCACCATCAAAGGCGAGATCGTAACGTCATGTCCTCCCAGGAAACTTGTCAAGCTGAGAATGCAGCTGCTGTAACCTTCTTGAGAAAGCTACTCTGGGTCAGCTTTCAGGTGGGCTAACAGTAAACGCAGTTGAAACAAAGATGTGGAAACATGGGAGTTGCCATAGTGGAGTGGCCAGGTGCACAGTAGCAATCTTCAAGGGCTCTAATGCCTGATGCACCTTCAGAATCAGAAGCTCAATGTCGTTCAATCCCTGGGAAAATTTTCAACTTCGTCCCCGACAACGATGCCAGAAATGTTGGCTTTGGAAGTCACTCCTAGATTGCAGTAGGAGCAGAGCCTGATGCCCATCAGTTTATGTCATGAATAATTTAATGGGGTGATTGAATGGATAGAGACTCAAGAAGATATCTCTCTAACTCAGAAAACTAGGTTGACTATGTAGAAAAACAAAGGAGGTCTTGATCTAACTTCAGTCAGTGAGTTGATAATAAAATGAGCAGATGGAAGACTTGGTGAGATGAGTGAGCAAGACTGCTTCGGGCATCAGGCCTTTCAGCAGCTTGAGGAAGAAAAACTCAGAATGCAAAATCCTCTTGGTTCAGAGCTTCGGGGAACTGAAGGGGTGACTTGACTGGATCTTCCAATTCCAAGTCATTCAGCGTTGGGAAAATACAAGGACTGATTAGAAACAATGCAACCATTACAGTGATCCAACATGCATCATCCTATAACAGTGCAACTCGACTGGATCCTCCAATTCCGAGATGTTCTAACATAGTGTAAACAAAGAGATGGAAAGAAGGTGGCATTCATAAGGCAAGAAGTCTCAAGTGCCAATACATAACCAGAGCAACCAGTGCTTCATCAAAACTTTACAATCGGGAGCCTAGCTCAACCATCGATACCTTCAAAAATACAAAAACTAAGTACATATACTCAGAAAAATTCATCCAACAGAGGTGTGCTTGGACCTCCAAGGTGTGGTGTCCCTTCAGTCAAATTCGGACGGAAATCCTTTGTCAGACGTCACCATAACTTTGCATGGCCTTTGCAGGGGAGGTAGCTGAAACATTAATGTTCAACCTATCATGTGCAAGTTCTTTGGTTGGACAAGACCATCAAATCGGCATGGGATTTTCAGATCAATTTGCACACCGGACGATCTTGGGCAGACCACCTGCCAGAACCTCCATGCCTCAAATTTAATGAGTGAGCCAAGGTTTCAACTACCTCCATCCACCTTCATTCATTTTCAACGAGGACCAAGATCGAGGTCGAGCTGAACTTGTCCCTAGAGAACGCGGTGATCCCTTCTGCAGCTAAACCCGACGCTTTGAACCTTTGTGAAATTCTTTCTATCGCCCCCAAGTGACCACGAGCTGTGACCCTGTGCCTATCTCCAAAGGCGCTTTCGACATTTCATGTTTCGTGTATGGGAGGAGGTCACTCCTAGTGCTTCAAAGCTATGATGGGCGAAGTGGCGATAGAGCTCGATCGTGTGCCACATGCTCCTCTTTGATGGACGGTCCTGATCATCTCGGCATGACTGCGGGCCTGGTTCCTGGACGCCTTCGGCACTTCGCGTCTCAAGGCTAGGAGGAGGTCGCTCCTCTTTCTTTAAAGTCATGAAGCGTGAAGAGGCGATAGAGCCTAATCGTGCACCACGTGTCTATCCAGATCGGACGACCCATATTATCTTGGCAATATTGTGGGCCCGATCCCTAGCACCTTCGACACTTCGCATATCGCGGCTGGTAGGAGGCTGCTTCTCATTCTTCAAAGTCACGAAGGGTGAAGTGGTGATAGATATTGATAATGTGCCACATGCCCCTCTTTGATGGACGGTCCTGATCATCTCGGCAAGACTGTGGGCACGGTTCCTGGACACCTTCGGTACTTCGCGTCTCGTGGCTGCGAGGAGGTTGCTCCTCGTTCTTCAAAATCGTGATGCGCGAAGAGGCGATAGAGCCTAATCATGCTCCACGTGTCTATCCAGATCAGATGGCCCAGATTATCTTGGTAGTATTGTGGGCCTGATCCCTGGCACCTTCAGCACTTCGCGTCTCGCGGCTGGGAGGAGGTTGCTCCTTGTTCTTCAAAGTCACGATGCGCGAAGAGGAGATAGAGCCTAATCGTGCACCACGTGTCTATCCAGATCGCACAGCCCAGATTATCTCAGTAGTATTGTGGGCCCGATCCCTGGCACCTTCAGCACTTCGCGTCTCGTGGCTGGGAGGAGGCTGGTCCTCATTCTTCAAAGTCATGAAGGGCGAAGTGGTGATAGAGCTCGATCGTGTGCCACGTGCCCCTCTTTGATGGATGGTCCTTATCATATCGGCAAGACTACGGGCCCGATTCCAGTGATAAACATGGGGTAACTCCGTTGGTCTCAAATTTCCACCGACCAACGATCTGCTCCATCAATCGATCCTCACCGCTGAATACTGGAGGCACCCGCCCACTTGCATTTTTAACCCGAAATGGATTTTCTGTGCTGCACAGTGCGTTCATGTCTGTGACCTTGGAAAAAATGCATATGATAGGTTCTTTAAGCCCCATTTCTTCGTATTTACGCCACAGACTCGAAACTTGGTGAGAAAACACCCCCTATACAAGAAATGTTGCTAACATTAGGCTCCATGGGGGATAGAGTCGTCCCTGTGATGCTCTAAGAACTCATTTTGCAGTTTCAGTGCCTTGTTGTTGGGATATGGAGTCAAGTTCAAAACCTCCTACTGAGAAATATATGTCGAAAAGTAAAAACCAAACAAACTAAACATAGATGCTCCAAGGAGCTTATATATGTACAGTCCTAAACTAATAAAATTCTTTACATGGGGCTAGGTGAAAGAAAACTTCCACCATAGCCATTCAAGCAATTTCCTGAATAGAAGCTCCTTCCTTCTGTTGATGATCACCAATAGATGGTGTAACCGAGACAGTAGAACGGTTAAGATCTTTAGCTTCTCCTTACAGACTGAAGTTGAGATGAAATAGGGCGGCTCCAAATTGAGAAGGAAATACGACTCCATGTATTCCTTCACAGGCTCATAGGACCAATGGAAAACTCCAGAAAATTGGTGACAGGTAACCTCCTCTGCTACACAGTTGTGGATGTGTGGCTGAATATCTATGGCAAGCATGGGTGGGTGGAAAAATGATGTAGGTTGAAAGATCTCAGGGGGTGGCTACTCGCTGACTGGATCTGGACAGTCTGTAAACTGCATCTTCGGCTGCTCCTTTGGTTTTTATAGTTCCTCTTCTTGGCTCTCCCAAGGGTCAGATTCATAATCATCATAGATAGGACCTGTGGGAAAGCTCTGCTTTTCAATCTGCTGCTCAGGGGGACTGATTTCCTCTCAATGTCTTTCATTTGCAAACAGAGGAGAAGGTTCTGTGTTCTGCTCTTGGAAATCTACCATATCCATCTCAGAATTTGATTCGTAGTTATCATATATAGGTGGGATTCTCCCATGGTCAGCAAGTTGAGATGTGGGGCTCTGCTGCTCCTCAACTGAATAGTCGTTAAAGCTGGGTGAGCACCAAAATTCTTCATTTTTCAAAAAAGGAATGATCTCTAGATTTTCCTTTTCAACCCCAAATATAAATACATCATGGGAAATTTCGTGAAGAAAAAGAGAATACTCCTCTTCCACAATGGCTTCTTCCTTTAAATCTGAGACAGCAGGCTCCTCAGGAGCATAAACTAATGTCTCTACAACTATGAAATCTTCAATATCCTCTTCAAAAGAGCCGCCAAGAACATCTGCCTCAAGGACTGAAAACTCCTCTGCGCATCGTTCAGCTTCCCACCTATCCAGTTGGGCAGAGAGAGATTTTATCAGTTCCCTAACTTTGCCCAAAGCATCTTCCTCCTCCTCATGGTCTTCATCACTCTCATAACCTTCCTCTGATGCAGACAAATGTGGATGAGAAAGGATTGATTTATGATCAAAGTCATCAGGATCATCCTCACAGCCTATGTAAGAAGCAGCTCTATCTTGTATACAGTTGTTGTATCCCTCACAACAGTTATGAAAAATTAACTCAGAGGGATAAAGATTCTGACAATAGGCGGTGAAAGATGCATGAAATTCTACGAGTGAAGAAATGCTAGCAGGGGGTAAAGAATGATACCATTTACGAGCATCCCCTGCTAACGAGAACATGAACATTTTCAATAATACATCCTCACGACGTATCTGCCATTGGTACATGAGTTCATGAAACTCACAAAGATGCTGAGCAGGGTTGTCCTCTTCATGCTCTCTAAATATGGGAAAATAATTGCTTCATTCATCTGGAGAAGGGACATCATTAGGAAAACCAGGAATAACAGAAAAATTAAAAGGAGCAAACCTCCGAGCTAGGATTTTTTCCATCCAAACCAGTGGAGTCGCCAATCGATCCTTGAATCATGGAGTCGCCAGGAGAAAGATGCACAGCTTCGAATGTGACTAGTCTTTGTTCACCATCAAAGGTGAGATCCTAACGTCATGTCCTCCCAGGAAACTTCTTAGGCTGAGAAAGAAATTGCTGAAACCTTCTCGAGAAAGCTCCTCTGAGTCAACTTCCAGGTGGGCTAACAGTAGCCGCAACTGAAACAAAGATGTGGAAACATGGTAGTCGCCACAGTGGAGTCCCCAGGTGCATAGTAGCAATATTCAAGGGCTCTAATGCCTGATGCACCTTCAGAATCAGAAGATCAATGTCGTTCAATCCCAAGGAAAATTTTCAACTTCGTCCCCGGAAACGGCGCTAGAAATGTTGGCGTTGGAAGTCACTCCTGGATTGTAGCAGGATCAGATCCCAACACCCATCAGTTTATGTCACGAATAATTTAATGGGGTGATCGAATGGATAGAGACTCAAGAAGATATCGCTCTAAGTCAGAAAACCGGGCTTGGTATGTAGAAAAACAAAGGAGGTCTTGATCTAACTTCAGTCAGTGAGTTGATAATAAAATGAGCAGATGGAAGACTTGGTGAGATGAGTGAGAAAGACTGCTTCGGGCATCAGGCCTTTCAACAGCTTGAGGAAGAAAAACTCATAATACAAGATCCTCTTGGTTCAGAGCTTTGAGGAACTGAAGGGGTGACTTGAATGGATCCTCCAATTCCAAGTCATTCAACGTTGGGAAAATACAAGGAATGATTAGAAACAATGCAACCATTACATTGATCCAACATACATCATTCTATAATAGTGCAACTCGACTGGATCCTCCAATTCTGAGTTGTTCTAACACAGTGTAAACAAAGAGATGGAAAGAAGGTGACATTCATACGGCAAGAAGTCTCAAGTGCCAATACATAACCAGAGAAACCAATGCTTCATCAAAACATTACAATCGAGAGCCTAGATTAACCATCGATACCTTCAAAAATACAAAAACTGAGTACATATACTCAGAAAAATTCATCCAACAGAGGCACGCTCAGAGCTCCAAGGTGTGGTGTCCCTTTAGTCAAATTCGAACGGAAATCCATCATCAGACGTCACCTTAAATTTGCATGGCCTTTGCAGGGGAGGTAGCTGAAACATTAAAGTTCAACCTATCGTGTGAAGGTTGTTTGGTCAGACGAGAACATCATATCGGCATGGGATTTTCAGATCAATCTGCACATCGAACGATCTTGGGCAGACCACCTGCAAGAACCTCCATGCCTCACATTTAATGAGATAGCCAAGGTTTCAACTACCTCCATCCAACTTCATTCATTTTTAGCGAGGACCAAGATCGAGGTCGAGTTGAATTGGTTCCTAGAGAATGCGGTGATCCCTTCTGCAACTAAACCCAGTGCTTTGGCTCTTTGTACAATTCTTTCTATCACCCCCAAGTGACCACGGGCTGTGACCCTATGCCTATCTCTAAAGGCTCTTTCGTCAATTCACATTTCATGGATGGGAGGAGGCCACTCCTTGTGCTTCAAAGCTACGATGGGTGAAGTGGTGATAGAGCTCAATCATGTGCCACATGCCCTTCTTTGAGGGACAATCATGTTCATCTTAGCAAGACTATGGACCCGATTCCTGGACGCCTTCGACACTTCGCGTCTCGCGGCTGGGATGAGGCTGCTCCTTGTTCTTCAAATTCGCAATGCGCAAAGAGGTGATAGAGCCTAATCACGCACCACATGTCTATCCAAATCAGACAACCCATATTATCTTGGTAGTATTGTGGGCCCGATCCCTGGCACCTTCGGCACTTCGCGTCTCGCGGCTGGGAGGAGGCTACTCCTCATTCTTCAAAGTCACGAAGGGAGAAGTGGCAATAGAGCTCGATCATGTTCCATGTGCCCCTATTTGATGGACGGTCCTGATCATCTTGGCAATACTATGGGCCCAGTTCCTAGACGCCTTTGGCACTTCGCGTCTCACGGCTGGGAGGAGGTTGCTCCTTGTTCTTCAAAGTCACAATGCGCGAAGAGGCGATAGAGCCTAATCACACACCATGTGTCTATCCAGATCAGACGGCCTAGATTATCTCAGTAGTATTGTGGGCCCGATCCCTGGCACCTTCAACACTTCGCGTCTTGTGGCTGGGAGGAGGCTACTCCTCGTTCTTCAAATTCGCGATGCGCGAAGAGGCGATAGAGCCTAATCACGCACCACGTGTCTATCCAGATCGGACGATCCAGATTATCTCGACAGTATTGTGGGCCCGATCCCTGGCACCTTCGGCACTTCACATCTCGCGGCTGGGAGGAGGCTGCTCCTTATTCTTCAAAGTCACGAAGGGCGAAGTGGCGATAGAGCTCGATCGTGTGCTATGTTCCCCTCTTTGATGGAGGGTCATGATCATCTCTTCAAGACTGCGGGCCTGATTCATGTGCTAAACACAGCGCAACTTCGTTGGTCTCAAATTTCCTCTGATCGACGATCTGATCCATCGATCGATCCTCGCCGCTGAATACTGGAGGCGCCGGCCCACTTGCATTTTTAACCCAAAATGGATTTTCTACACTCCACAGTGTACTTATGGCTGTGACCTTGGACAAAATGCATATGATAGGTTCTTTAAGCCCCATTTCTTCGTATTTACACCACGGGCTCGAATCTTGGAGAGAAAACACCCCCTATACAAGAAATGTTGCTAACACTTAACATCTAGCTGCTCCAAATCCAAATCAATTAATGTAACTAATGCTAACACAATTCTAATTAAAACAGAATTAACAATTGGTGAAACAAACTCATGAAATTCAATACCTTCTTTCTGAGAATATCCTTTTGCAACCAACCCCTCTTTGTACCTTTCCACCTTATCAACAACACCCTTCTTCAGCTTGTAGACCCACTTGCAACCTACAGTTTTCTGTCTCTTGGAAGTTCTACTAGGTCCCGTGTGGAATTACTCTCTAATGCCTTCTTTTCATCCTTCATTTCTTCTTTCCATTTATCACTCTTAGAACCCTTCACAACTTCCTAATAGCACGAAGGTTCATCATCATTAGTACTTATAGAAACCGATGAAACAAAATCATCATACCTTCTTGGAGGAACTCTGACCCGCATAGACCTCCTTAGGGAAGTTTGTGGCTCATCCATATTCTGTTGATTGTTATCATCAACTATGTCTTCCTCTGCAAGAAACTCTTCACGAACATCTTTAGAAACTTGTTCATGTTCACTTTCATCTGTATTTGAACTGGTTTCAAACTGAATCTGTTGATACTTAGGTACTTCTTCCTGTTTCATTTGAACATCTACCTCTGATTTGATGAGAGATGATTCATCAAATATTACATCTCTGTTAATGGTGATCTTGTGGGAAGTAGGATCCCACAACCTGTACCCCTTAATACCATCACCATATCCAATAAAGATAAGCCTTTTTTATTTTGGATCTAATTTAGAACGTTGATGTTTTGGAATTAGAGCATAGGCTTCACAACCAAAAACTTTAATATTAGAATAATTACAAGGGTGACCTTTCCATACCTCTTCAGGAATCTTGCATTCTATTGCTATTGATGGTGATCGATTCACCAGATAACAAGTTGTAGTTACTGCTTCTACCCATAGTTCCTGCTGCAAATTGGTGTTACTCAACATACTCCTTGCTCTCTCTAGAAGAGTCATGTTCATGCTTTCAGCAACTCCATTTTGTTGAGGAGTATAGGAAGTGGTTTTATGCCTATCAATCCCAAGCTCCTTGCAATAGTTCTCAAATTCCATTGACATAAATTCACCACCATTATCAATTCTTAAACATTTAATGGATCTACGAGTGCTCTTTTCCACTAAATCTCTAAACTGCTTGAAAACAGTAAATACATTAGCCTTTCCTTTCAACATATAGACCCAAACCTTTCTAGAGAAATCATCTATAAAAGTTACAAAATATGAAGATCCTCCATATGAAATAATAGGGGATGGTCCCCAAACATCAGAATGGATATAATCAAGGATTTCTTGACTGGTTTGTCTTCCAGTTTTAAATCTCTGCCTATTATGTTTTCCATAAATACAATGCTTGCATAAATCTAACTTTAAAGACTTTAGACTAAGAAGTAACTTACGATCAGATAATACCTTCAATCCTTGTTTGCTCATATGGCCCAACTGTTGATGCCACAGTCAAACAGAATCATTGTTTTTCTCAGATACAACTATCACATGATCTGACTCGGTTCTTCCTTCTAACAGAAATAGGTTTCCAACCTTCTTCGCTTTCATAACCAGTAGGATTCCTTTGTAGACCTTCATAACTCCACCTTGAGAAATACTCTTATATCCTCCAGTGTCTAAGACTCCCAAAGAAATTAGGTTCTTCCTAAGCTCAGGTACCTGTCTCACATCAGTTAGTATTTTAACAATTCCATCAAACATCTTAATTCGAATGCTACCAATTCCCATAACTTTACATGAGATCTCATTTCCCATGTAAACTATTCCATCTTCTATAGACTAATAAGTAACAAACCAGTGTCTATGAATACACATGTGATTTGAAGCACCAAAATCTAATTACCACTTTTGATCATGACGTGAACCAATACTAATTGATAAAACTTCATCAGTCATACATGAACCTGTTGCTGAACCTGTTTTAGTAGTGTTTGCTTCCTTCGTCTCTTTTGGAGGGTCTTCTTTGGAGGCTTGTTGTCTCTTCCAACAATCCTTCTTTAGGTGTCCATATTTGCCACAAAACCAACACTTAAGTTTTCTCTTCTTTCCCTTCAACTTTGACCGAGATAAATCCTTGTGACCCTGTCCTATTTCTTTAGGTCTGCCTCTGACCATCATCACCTCAGATGTAGAGGTTTCTGAATTGGTTTTCTTCCTTGTTTCCTCAGACAACAATGCTCCAAAAATAACATCAAACTCAATACTTTCTGTTGTGATGAAACTAATAGAGGTAACAAAGTTATCCCATGACACGGGCAAAGAACACAATAATGTAATTGCTTTGTCTTTAGAATCAAATTTCACTCCCATGCTAGTCAACTAGACTAAAAGTGTATTAAAAGTATTTAAACGATCATTGATTTTCATACCTTCCTTCATGCACAAACTGTACAATTTCTTTTTCAGGAAGATCATGTTCGTCAAGGATTTCGTTATATACAAGCTTTCCAGCTTCGTCCACAAACTGACTACTGTCTTCTCTGCAACAATGTTGAACATAACATCATTGGCCAAACATAGGCGTATGGCACTCAATGCTCTCGCATAAGTCTCATCCCAGTCTTCATCTGTTATGGTCACGGGTTGCTTTTCTTTTCCCAAAAGTGCCTTCACCATGCCTTGTTTCACAAGAAAATTGTGCATATTAACCTTTCAGATCTTGAAATTTTTCTTTCCATTGAACTTCTCGATTTCGAACTTAGCACTCTGAGTTTTCATCATTAGTAGAAGAAAAAATTCCAAAACCATTTCCTATAAAACTAAGGCCCTTTAAAAAATGTGGAGAAATAATGGTATAAACTCCAAAAGGTTTAATAAAAACCTTTTTTACTAACCTCACCTTTTATTAAAAAAGACTCACCTTCTAAAGCATCCACCCACTTGAATTGTTCACGCTTTAAAAATAAAATTCACTTTTGAGATAATTAAGATTCACCTTTGAGATAATTAAAATTCACTTTTTAATTCCTCCACCTTTTGTTAATTCATCCACTTTTTAATTCCTCCACTTGTTAATTCCTCCACTTTTTCATTCAAACTTCATACCTTTACTTTAAGAAATATCGATTGATGCTCCCTTCCCTTATACAGGCCAGAGCTGAAATGTATCCCGGAAATATCATAAGTCCACCAATAAAACAATGCTTCCCTTATGCAACAACCCTAGCGCTAATAGAGAAACAATGCTCCCACAAGGAAGAGGGAGATTGACGGATAACCCAGCACTAAGGAAAAACGGTGGAGCTCCTTCTATCAGGTGACCCACACGTTGATCTATTGCACACTTGTCCTCCACGGTTTGCAGATTGCACTGCTCCTCCTTTGATGGACTCATGGATCTCCAACGCAGGTCTGATACCACTTGTTATATTTGTAAATGCGGAAACACAAATATCATAATCCAAGCATAGTCACACATAATTAAAAAACATAGAGATTTATGTGGTTCACCCAAGATTTGGGCTACGCCCACCAAGTGAAGAAATTGGTTGTCTTATTATTCAGATCATGGAGATTACAACAGACTCCTTTTACTCATCTGCATATTTCCTCTACGGGCATACATCAATTTAATAGCAAGTTACAGAAAAAACTAAACTAACTATTAAATGCGTTCACATCCATATTCTAACTTAGTCTCTTAGTTACAACCAACACTGAAAAATAGGAAGAATTCATTGTCACCATATAACAATATTAAGATTCAAATTTTGGCTACAATGGTTTTGTCTCGTATCAAGTTTTGAGTAATAAGAATTTTGATTTCTTAAGTTATGTGTTTGAATTTAATTTTAAGAAATAAAGTTTTTATTAATGGATACAGATATGACAGACTTATTTTAAGATTCAAATTTTTTCTACAATGTTTTGTCTCGTATTTTAGAAAAATCAAATTTTTGATTAATAAAAATTTTGATTTCTTAAGTTGTAAAGGAGGGAAGATTTAATAAATTATTGTCAAATATTAGTTAATCTTTTGAACGACGTTATCTTTAATCAAAGACTTTGATGTTTGTGTCACCTTCTATGCGTATAGACTATACATGTGTAAAATCACCTTCCACGAGTTTCATAATCCTTATCTCTCATACACTAATTGTCTCACATGCAGGCTTTTAGCTATTGGCGTGAAGGCATGGCACCATGAATATTATCCCTAATTCATTCAAACCCATCCTATTCATTCTATTGGTTAGATATGTGCGTGCTCTCTCCACTGAACTGAGCTCTGAACAAGCAAAATAAAATTGGAGAGCAAATTCTCTCAGAACAAACTAATAAGATGGCATCTTGGGAATGCAGGAGATATCAGAGATATGTGGGCTGGAAAAGAAGAAGATAGAACAACTCATGCATGGGAAAGAAATCAATGAAAGAGATCAAGCAAGTCATGAGCATAGGCGAAAGAATTGAATTAGAAAAAGAAAAGGATTTGCACTCTAAGAAGTTGGGCACAACTATTGCAGAGCGAGCTAGAAACCATGCAGAAATTAATGATGATTTTAGTAATGCCAACTTCTTGGGCCTCATACACTTTTCACTTGCAACATGCATAGAGGTGTGTGAGGTGAGTGGAAAGATGGGTTCATGAGTAAAGGGAACTATGTCAAGAAGAAGGGCTTGCCCGAGCCACCTATACCTTTGTCTTCCACTCTTTCTATGCGAAGTAAACCTCTATCCCTAGGGGTAGGAGGGAGTCTACATATTCCAATACATATTTTTTCTCCCTGGGATTGTATAAGCAGTTTCCTCTAATAATATAGATAAGTTGGACGAAAGGGAAATACTATGTCAGGGACTAGTGCAAAGAGAGCTACGCATTTGTGCTCACATCTGGATGGATTGAATACAAGCATGTATTCCTTTCTTGTTGTCTATGGCTAACACTTCTAAGTGTAAGGATCTAAGAAGGCTAGGTAGTGCCCCACATGACACATATGATTATGTAACATCTACAAAGAAAATATAAGATAGGTAGGATTTATCCATTTAGGCAATGTATTGTAAAGACTGAATGGCCTCGTTGCAGGTTGTAACTAATCCCCATGAATATAGAATAATCTATGTGCACTCTAGCTAAAGCTAAAAAGGATATTTATTTAAGAGATTTATTGTAGCTAATTTTTATGATAGAAGTAGTTTGGTTGGGGAAGTATCAGTGTATTCCCATTAGAAAGAGATTCCCCTTATTCATTATGTTCATTCTCAATGGGTAAGACACTAAAAGAAGTGGTGGGGTATTTTTGGTCATTCCCTTAGCTAAGATTTTGAGGGAAGAAAATAAATCAATTATTAGTTTTGAATTCCGAATTGAAAGGTAAGTCTGAATACGATTGGGAAATATCATGGGGTTGAAGGCTAGGATCAAAGCCTTTCATTGAGCCAAGGCTATGCATGACGATAATAGGGCATACCACGAAAATTGCATTTACATAGCATGTTTACAATAATTGATTGCAGGAATTATGCATTTTGGAACAGTTCAGATTTGGGAATTTGATATTGTGTACAGTCTACCTTCAAGAAATGAAGAAGGGAAAATGAGGTAAGTACTGTGTAAATTTTTTTCTCACATGTAAGAAATTTAATGCAAAATTGAAGCTACTAATCTAATAGACAACTAAAGGTTGGTTTTTATAAGTCCTCCAAAATAATTAAGTGTGTCGTTCATTACAAGGTTAATTCATAGTGCGCACGCGCACACACACATATATATAGTTCATTGTAGGGTCTAGGTCTTACCACTTCCCAGTGCCGAGAAATAGTCCATCCCTCCACTGCCTTGGAATTTGCTTGGGATTGGTCTGAACTAATCCAAATTGAGGTGCATAACACCTATGGAGAGGATTGTGTGCGAGCCACAATTCACATACGATGGAGTAGAACTGTGCCCATCCCGAAGAAATAAAAGATAGAAGTGAGTAGGAAATAGAAGCAGTTCCAAGAGGACAAAGTAAAACCATGCCCATCTTGAAGAAAGAAGGTCTCACTTGCTCGTCATGAATCAAGGTGCAATAGCTATGGGTGATATCTTGCATGGTAGGTGTGATAGTGATGGGGGACAACTTGCATAACTATGCATGAAGAAAAACAAGTGTAGGGACTATGTGTCAAATTCTATGTAGTTTGTGAAAACTTTGGTTAATCTATTGCAAAAATGGTTTAACATTTAATGTGATGGAAGTAATGTTAGACTTAGTTCTAGCAATACTTGACTTGAAAAAATTACTCATCAAATCTGGTGCTTTCTAGTGCTTTAAAGCTAAGTCATTCTCTGCTTGTGCCTTGAGAAGAGGCCAAATAAGACCTCCAACTCAAAAATTAGGATAAATGGTATGAATTTTGATGTTTAATTGAATGATTTTTCAAAACTTTATCTTAAAACAAGGAAAGGTCCTTGGTTTTTGTGCCAAACTGATACTAAAATGCAAAATCTATTAATATAAGTCCCTCAGCCCAAAGGGCAGGGACTAATAGGGGGTGTTCACAAATGGATAAGTGAAAAGTCAAATAAAGTATGAAGTTGGTTTCCCTTTGTTTATTGTCTCATATTCCTTTTTTTTTGCTTATGCAAGGTGATTCCTTTTTTGTGTGCTTATGCAAGGTGATTTTTATATCATATTATATTTTATGAGATTATATAGCTCAAAATAACTAGCGTACCTCGAAAGTGGGGAAAAAGAAATGAAAAAAACTAAAAGATAGAGAATGAAACAAAGATAATATAAAGAAGTGAATGACAGACTAAATTTTTCCAAATATATAATAAAAATAAAAGATGTTAGATATGTACATTTTTAAATTCTAGATATCATCTAAAACTTTTTGCAGCCTAGATATTAAATAATAATTTAATATGAAGAAATAAAACATAAGGAAAATTTTGTTGTCATCACTAATTACTAGTAAATACAAAACCATGTCATGTATTGATGTCAGTTAGAATTAATTTTACATTTTTTTTATGTCTGGCAGAATCAACAACTAGTTGGACATGTACTCGCGTTACGCATGGTCGTGTTATCCAACTTCTACCACTATAACCTCCAGGTGTGCCCACGCTTCCCCACACATGACACACAATTTTAGTTAGGGGGAGTTGAACTCGAAACCTCATGGAACTTCATATCAAGGCACTTGCCAATTGAGTTGCCCCCCCCGGGGGGGGGGAGATTTAATTTTACATTCTATATATATATATATATATATATATTCAAAATAGAAAATACCTAGATATTCCTCTCATTATCCTCTAATTACCTCGACAAACATTAAACTAATGCATAAGTGTATAGACATATGATACAAATATCAAAGATATTTACAATTGTACCATCTGATTAAACATTGCATATATATAATTATGTTCAAAACATAGAAGAAGCTACAAATTTGTGACCTCCCCTATGACATAAGAGAATCATAGGGGTAGAGTAGAAATTGAAGATGCAAATTTTAAGTGTACAAGTGACAAAGAATATTGTTTGTGCCTCTTCTTCTTTTTTGGACGAAACATAAACCTGGTATCCTTTATTTTTGTATAGTGTTCGTAGGAAAATGGTGGTGCAATGCACATTCCTTCTGTAATTGTGGTGTGTGACATTGTAATGAATGTGTGTCGCTTCACATATTTCTCTAACCTCCTATTGATGGGCCATAATGACCCATTCAATCAGATGAGGGAAAACACATGATGGCAAGTCCCAATTAAACCCACTCTCGTTTGGAATAACGCTTCCAACCAAATTTTGGTATGGTTACTGATCTAACTAAAATACTAACTAAATATGAATTTGAGAACCAAAGGTTCTTAGATAATAAAAAATCTAACTAACTAATTCTAAGCTAAGATGAGTAATTACAATTCTAAGATGCAGTCTCTATTTAATTATAAGATAACCAATCCTAATAAGGAGAGAACTAACAAGGATAAATACAATGAAATATATATATTACTTGAGAAGAAGAAATTAATAACACGAGTAACATTAAAGTTCAACAACATGACTAGTTAGAATCAAGAAATTGTTTGGTTAATTGTATCGGATTATCGTTGTACTGATCCTGAAAATCATCGTAACTGTGAGAAATGCAAACATTAATTTAGAAATAATTCATAAATAAACCTTCACATACTACATTAATAGATGTGCATAAATAGAATAATCACAGTCATAAACATCGACACCATCATCTTCAACACAAAATGTCTTCCAGTTCAAATTAACTTGCAGTAAAAATAATGTCTAGCTAATTCTGACACCAAAATCCCTTTCAAATGGATAGTCTTCATTTTTATAGTGAGGAGGGACTATTTACAATCATTATCTTTGCAATCATGAAATCAAGGTCATTTTACAAAAGAAGACTCTTCATATTCCAAATTCAAAATGAGATTACAAAATCTAAAGAAGGAAACATCTCGAAGGAATTGTGAAATTTGTAATCATGAGCTACCATGTTCCTGTAGTTGATCTTGATATTCTTTCGAGAGGGAATTATCTCTCAATATGCTCTCAATATTTCTTGATTGTAATTTTTCCAAGACCGATTCTCTGTTGCAAACTTTGGCAGATACTTCTTGGTATAATTGCTCTGTTGTGTTCTTAACAAAGGATCATATTTTGTGGGTGAGTCGGGCGAGTCTCAACAGGTGTTCTTCAATTGATTTTCCCTCATATTGACACAGATTTTGAATGTTCATTTGGCTCTCTTTCTTGTGATCTTCCACCTCAACCATTATGGTGTTGGAAGATATTGTTTCATCAATGGACTACATTGGTCGTACCCTTGCCTCTTCTGCGAGATCATTTGCACTACTCCATAGATTCGTGCAAGTGTCGGTTGCTACCCTTTGGGTGGTATGTGCACTCTTGAAGAGAGTTATGCAAGTGTCAAAGAGCATATGACATCTAAATTTTTCCCTCTTGGAATATACTGACAATGGGGTAGGTGGAGATTTGTGCATATCCTTCCAATTGAGCATTTCCTCTAAGGCTTTGCTTGCTTCCTGATGCCTTTCTTGATTCTCTACCAATGTGCTTTGCAACTTGAGTTGTTCCTCTCACTTAGGTCATATGATATTTAGCATATTGATGAGTTCATTCTTTCCTACTGCGAGTTCTTCACTCAATGCTAATGCATGTTCCTTGATAGATTCTAAAATACATGTTGATGCTATGGTCTCTTCTATGGTTGTCTCGAGTTTCTGTTTTTTTGCCTCTAACTTGTTTCTATGGGTGTCCCATTGGATTTTCATCATTTTCTTGAATTCTGCATTCATCTGGTCTCTTTAAGTTTGTAGGGATCTGTTCATCTTTTATGTATTGAGACTTTCAACTACTTCTGCGACTTTCTAGAAATATATGGTGAGCTTGTCCTTTACATATTTCATCTATGTCTCCAATTCAACTACTATGTTCTTGGTAGTGTTAAGGGCGTTGGTTACCTCAAGGATAGATGAAGCATTTATCCATGTGAAAGCGTTGAGTGCATAGACTAATTGAATCACGTTTTCTTCAGGATCAGGCCCTACTTTCCATTCTAATACCCTCATTGTAGATGATTTTGACCTCATGTCTTCTCCTATTTTCCTCTTGGTCGATCTCTTCCCAATACTTCTTATCCTGTTATAAAATTACTAGTCTCTAATGGCTACTACAGATCCCTCAAAATTCAGGGCTTGGGAGGGGAAGGACGAATCTCCTAGAATAGAGCTTATGGGAGTGTATCCTTGTGGAGGTAGATTCACAATGCATAGATTGGGCGTTGACGGAGAGATAGGGGTATGGCTTAGATTCTACAATTATTGTTGCTTCATCATCTTGTCTTCCTTCTTCTTATCTTAAACTTCATAAGCTATTGATTTTTCCTTTGCTTCATCAACAAATCTCTTGGCTTCTGCTTCATCATCCAACCTCTTGGATTATATCTCCTCAACCAATTTCTTGGCTTTGGCCTCTTCTTCTTTCTTCTTATGGAGTGCATCTTGTTGAGCCATGAACTCATGTTCCCTTTTTCTCTTTGCCTCCTCGGTCTGCCTTCTCTGATAATCTTGCTCAGCTTGGAGCCTTTTTTGTTCTATTTGTTCTGCCTTCTTGGTTTTCTCCCACTCTTTGGTGATGTCAGTGTCATGATATTGCTGAAGTAATATTTGGAATTGGTTTAGATTTTCCCTCATGATATATTATTGTTCATGTTCAAGCTCTCGCTTGGCATTGTCATGGGGCAACTGATGTAGGACCTCATCATAAGAGAGTGTTCCCTTAAACTTGTCCTCTTTGAAATCGACCACATGGATATTGGAATGGGTGAGACCAACCGACCTGACATGGTTGATTTCCAAATCATGAGGATCATGGACTTTAGGCTCTCCTAGACATAGGATTGACTCTTGCAGGGCCTCATATTCTTTCCTTGCATTTTTTCCATTGGAAATAGTGAAACTTCCGATGTGAATGGGGAACATTGGCTAAAGTTTTTTGTTGTTGATTTGCAATAGTGTAGTAACCCCTGACCCCATAGTCTGGTATGAAATCCTCCTCATCAACAAACAATCTGGGACAAATTATGGTAAAAGGTGTGGGGCCCCAGCTGTCCCATATACCCTAATATATGAATAATATTTTTAGAGAAACCAGTCGGCTACCCCTTTCATCCCATTCCTGGCTTCGAAAGGAATTTTGTGTCTAGGGAAACCAAACATAATAGAGTGCAAAGGGGATAGGAAGAGATTGCATATGTCATAAAAGTGATTGATGTAATTAACAACCCATAATTGAGAGAAGTATACATGGATGGGGGGTTGGATCTGGTCTGAGTTCCACCTCAGGTCAACAAACTATATAAAGGAGCAGATGGCATCGATCATGTAGGCTGACATATAAAACATGGTTTCTTCATACATGGGAGATTCTTCACATGTAGACATATGTTGAAAGCCAAGATGTCTTCCCAGTAGAATATTTTACCTGTGTTGACAATGGTGTGTGCTGAAGGCAGCTAATTGATTTGAAAATATGTTCTCTTTTCTTCTCCATATAGTCGACAGAGCATGGCCACCAACACTTTGTAAGGCATCTCGATCCTGTGAGTAGGAACTAATTTATGGCCGTGTTTGAGGGTTTCATCTTCGTCAACCTATTAGTATTTCATTTTATTCTTTGGTCCTTTGCTCACCTAGGAAACCCCTTTTGAGAATGGTTCATTTAGAGAGCATGCGGGAGTGTGAATATGATATCTAGAGCCAATCTCTTCATGTCTCAGGGACATTACTCGCTTCCCCTATTTTCTCATGATGGTCTCTATTGTTGCATCAAATTGTTTGAGGCACCATTGCTCTACCTCGTTGTATGGGAAAATCGATGGTTGAGCAACTACTAGATGGATGTCGCGTCTTGGGATATTCTATTAAATTCCCAAATTCTTGCTATCTGGGGGAAATTTGCATAATTGAAGATCATGTACATTTCTTCATAACCAAGACAGTGATGTTCACTAGTGTGGTGACTAGTATATGTCACCAACGCTTCAACTGGTCGGGATGACGATTCAGGTCCCGCAACTGACTAGAAGTAAACCGACCCCTTTGGTATTTTGGGGTTCTAGCTTGTCATGATTGATTATTAGTTGATCTTTTATTAACACATTGAAATGCGTATCAACCTAATAAACTCAACGTGTTAACTCCAAGAACAAAAACATTTAAAAGACAAAAGTTGGGTTATCTGTGATTAAGTGACTAGAGTAATTGTGCAGTGACACTCAGTAAAAATCAAGATAGAGAAAATTCTTCGTAAACTTATGGTGAAAGATACGTCTAAAAAAGGGGGTTTATAGCTCATAACACACATCAAACCAACATAAATGCACCATAACTTGAGTGCGTTCGAGAATAATTTCTAGATATGGCCTTAATCTCTGTCATTAATGCTCATTAAAGTTGGCAGATGCCTGGATTCACATATTGGAGGTGATGGGAGGTTGATTTTAAAAAGAAGACCATTGTTGGAGTCATGCATTCAGAGAGGGAAGGATCACAGATTAATTCGATCTTCGATGGGAGGGGTATCAGAAGTATATTCTCTTTTTTTTAGGAAAGCGTGTCAACCTGACACATATGTAGTGTTGCGGGGAAGGTGGGGCCTGTTGGAGTCTTGGTGTCAAAGATTGTCAGGGTGAGGTTCAAACTAAACCTCGAAGAAAAGGCATCGTAAGAATATTCTTTTTTTCTAGAAAGGTGTGTCGAGTGTACTCTTTGCAAGAATTTAGAGAAAAGCCATTGGATTTTTACAAGATGAGGAAATGTTCAAACTCCAACGAGAGCAGTATTGAAAGAATATCTTTAATACTAGGAGAACATTCCATACATGCACGTGGGAGGGATAGAAAATCCTATTAGAGTTATAGTTTTGGAGTTTGAGGTGATGAGGAATGAACTGAACTTAGAAGAGAATAGTATCGAAGGAATATTCCTTCGATACCTTGGGAATAATGATGAGTCCTGAAGGAAATAAAATGTAATTTAATGAAGATTGGCAAATGGGGGAGAAAAGTGTCTGATCTTAGGATGCCACTTAGGGAGGTAGTGATTGTACAAGTCGTACTAACTCAGGGGGGGAGAGATATGTTGTGTTTGAATCTATTATCCCAAGGGGTGCCATGTAAGGGGAAGATTTGATGTGTCATAGCTATCATAGTGCGATGATCGGAGTTTTGGGTGATGATCGGAGTTTTGGGTGATGATCAGAGTGAAATACTCCGATGAATATGATTCTGACAGATCCTTTTTCGATGAGAAAATTAGAAAGGTTTTTGTCGGAATAAAAGATGGTGTGAGGATTATTTCAAATCGATCATGGCTTAAGCCTGTATTTCCTAAGTGAAGAAGAAATCTATCTTGTAGGAAACAAAATTAGGCACAAAAAGAGGGACCCATAAAACAAAAAATAAAATGGGTCGTTGTGGGAGTTGATCCATAAAAAATGGCGACTTACTGGGAAGAACCAATTATCTTTGAGCTCAAAAGAGAGTGGCTTCAACCATATTAGAGAAAAAAATACCTTTTAATAGTTCAATCAACATACACATTAAGGGCCCCACATCAAGTTTCCTGAGGACAAGATATAAATAAATCCTGTTACCAGTGATCTTCCACATAATTCGAGTGAGTGTTAATGGGCGTTCACTTTACATCCATAGTGGAATATTGAGAGTAACACCATAGAGGAATGATTATTGACTGTTATAAATTGAATTCAGTGTTTTCTTCATCTCTCTTTCCTGGCATTACTTCATTGTCGATGAGCATCCATAGCCCCAACAAATATTCCTTGGTATCATAAAAGAATGGCCCCATTTCCAGCGAGTGTCCATATCCCTAATGGGTTTACTTGTACTTCCCACACTTTTAACAACGTTTTCAACTTCCTCATGATTATTCTTTTCTATATCCACCTTTGAGATATAAGATTAAAATATTTCTTTTGCAACATAGGTGAAGGTAAGTAGGAAGCGGGGTGATACAAGATTTACTTTAATTTGCTAGTCTCAGTCGACAATTTATTCTTGTGGGTCCATAAATAAGGATCACCAATGTGTTTTATAATTAGGAATATCAAGGGAAGAGTCATTGGAGTTATGTGGAAGACATTGAATTCATGACATTTCAAAAATCTTGAGTGGAACACAAACATGTTATGAGAGTGGTTACATAAGTGAGTATACTTGACGGAAGCCATCCAAAGGTACTAAATTTAAAGGTTAGAAATTTTCTGTTGGCACAAATGAATACGTTCTTCTTTTCAGTACTATCATCCTTCATGAAGATAAACATTGATCTCAGGACAACTTGACCACTTAAATATGGAAGTGCACTCACTAAAGAGGGCACTTGCACAGGTCTAACAATGTTGGGTACCTGTTTCAAAAGAAAAGGCTGGTCCGAAGTAGTGAACAATAATCTATTCTAAAATGAAAGTTGTAAAATAAAGGAAAAATTCAAGAAAAGGCATGGAAAAAGAGAGGAACGAGGGAGAGAGGAGGATGATTGGAGCGAGAAAAACAACAGAAAATGAAAAGAAGGAAAGAAAGATAATACTACTATGTACAAGGCTACATCGCCATTAGTGATTAAGATAAGTATTTTTTGAGGATTTTTCCATTGACAAGGAGATCCTCCTCATTTCCCTGTAATATTTTGAGTTTGAAAGTCCCAAGGCCTATTTTCTGGTGAATTAGATAGGATCCTAACCACAATTTCTAAAATTTGGTGTGTTTTCCCTTAAGTTCACTAGCTTTGTCCCATTTAAGAACAAGATCTCCCTCTTGAAAATATTTGTTACCCACAACTGATTTGTCAAACCATTTTTTGATTATCTTTTTATGGTGGGTTAGTTCATCTTATATTTTCCCCTTTCTTATTCAAGTTTTAACAACATGTTTAATCTCTCCTGCATTACTGGGCAAGCATAGTCTTGGGCCGATTGGGCCAGTTGCAAGGCGGGTAGGAAAGTATGGGTAGGAATAATGACTTCATGTACATAGACCAGGAAGAAACGAGAGTTACCAATGGATGACTTGGGAGTCACTTTTTCACCCCACAGAGCATTCTGAAGAGCGAGGTACCAATTTCTTTGATGGTTGTTGATATTTTTCTTGAGTATTTTAATAATATTCTTATTAGTTGATTCTTCTAAATTGTTCCTCCATGGGTAGTAATTTTTTTAATACTTAACCTTAATATTTTATTCTAGAGTGAGTTTAGTTAATTTAAGAGAAGAAAAATACTTGGCATTATCAAAGACTAGAGAGTCAAGGATTCCAGACCTGGTGATAATATGGGATTCAAGGAACAAAGTCACCTGATTTTCATTGATTGTATTCAAGGGGATTGTTTCGCTCCATCTGGTGAAATAGTTGGTAACTGTGAAGATGTATTTGTGCAGTTGGGATGAGTTGGGTTTGATCTCCCTAATCGCGTCCAAACCCCATTATTGAAAGGGGTGTTCGATGATCATAGGATATAGGAGGAAGGCAACCTTTTGTTTTCTCTCGACTGGCATTTGGAACTGTTAGAATTTCCTTGCATATACATGAGAGTCCTTGAATAAAGTGGGCCAGTAATATACAACTCTAAGGATTTTGTGAGCAGTGATGTCTCCACTGTAATGTCCACTAGCTAGTCCATTATGGAGTTCAGATAAGACCTTTTCCACATCCTTCTTCTCAAGACATCTAAGAAAAACACCATCATAATTTTTTCTGCATAGAATCCCTTGGATGATCTGATATTGAGTAGACTTGAGCATGAGGGCCCTTTTATTCTTGGGCTTGAGATAGTCTGGGGTTGTTCCATGAGTTAAGTAATATTTCATTTCGTAAAACCATTGGTCTGAGTTGACCGGGATGTAGCATATTTCTCTTGCATATATTTCTTGATCCTGATATAGAGCATCTTCAGGTGACCCATCGCTCATTGATTATGCAGCCAGTTTCCCTAGCCCCTGACCTTTGATGATTTTCACAGGTTTAATCTCTAGGTTTTATTCCTGTAGAGTTGTAATCCATTTATCTCTCTTTTCTGCTAATTCTTTATGTACCAATAGATTCTCGATAGTAGGGTAAGGATCAATAAATTTGGTCTTGGACTTGAGCAAGAACGACCTGAATTGCTTCATAGATTTAAATACAACATAGGCTTATTTATCCACTTCTAGGTAGTTAAAATCTTCCCCTTGTAATCTAGAACTCATAAAAGCTAAAAGGAATTCATCTCCTTCCTGGTTCTTTTGTGTCAAAACAACTGCAAATGCGATATCTGACGCAAAGGTGTAGAGGATGAAATCTCGACTAAAATCTGGGATTAACAATGTGAGAACTTATGCTATGTTTGTTTTGATCTTATCAAAAGATTCTTTTTCTTTAGATCCCCATTTGAATTTGACATTATTTTTATCATGTCTTGCATGGGTTTCATTGTTTCGACAAAACTGGGGATGAATCGTTTTACAAAGTTTTATCCTCCCCAGGAAAGTCTACATGGCTTTTTTGTTGTGAGGGGGAGGGATCTTTGCAATTTCTTTAGTTCTCCCGGGTTCAATTTTCATACCATGCTTGGAAGCAATGAATCCCAACAATTTTCTTTCATCAACAACAAAAATAGATTTCCTAGGATTGAGAGAAATGCCATACCTTCTACATCTATTAAATACTTTCTTCAAATGAGTTATATGGTCTTTTATGTCCCTTGAAAATATAGTAACATCATCAATATACACTACAACTCATTCTCCAAGTAGACCCCTGAAGGCAATGTCCATGGCCCTCTAGAAAGTGGCTCCAACATTGATGAGGCCAAATGGCATCTTCCTATAAGAATATGTTCCCCACTTGGTCAAAAAAATTGTGTTTAGTTGATAATCATGGGCTGGTAAGACTTGGTTGTAACTCGAAAAACAATCTAGAAGAGAGATCGTCTCATAGTTGGATATGCACTACAGGATTTGTTCCATAGGGAGCACTCAGTAATTATCCTTCTCTGAGGCTCTGTTTAGATTCCCTAAATCAATGCAAAGTATTATATCTCCATTATTTTTTCTTGCTGGCACTGAGTTGGAGATCCATTGCGTATGTCTAACTGGGAATATGATCTTGGCCGCTAGTAACTTATTCAATTCTTCTTTAACCTAAATGTTACACATTATTTTTGTCACCCCAGTGATTAACTGATGACATGTGCATAACTCACTTCAATGTTCCCTAAAAACACTAAAAACGACTTTCTCTATGAGAAAAGTGGATTACCTTTTCTTCCTTAAAAACTATGTCAAAGGAGATTGTCGCACCCTACTCTATGCTTGGGGTGCGATGATGCTTGATCATCACACACTGCACCAAAGCTCAACTATGGCGTCGTCGCAGGCTGCATGTGCATAAGGTGCAACGATGCTTAAACAAGGGAAAAGTGAAATTCACGAATGTTCTAGAAGGGAATATTCTAGAAGATTAGGTGGCCTCCTATCGGTTTAGATCTTAATCGCTTCTATGATTTAGTGGGATCATCCTAATATCCTCATCCATCCCTCTTTCACCCTATATAAAGAGGGATCTCTTATGGAAAAGGATAAGGATTTCTTATGGATGAAGAGTTCTACTATAGATTATACTTGAGATAGATTTGTTTTAGCTCTCTAAGTCAGATTATGGATCTTCTTCATAAAAGGCATTGGAGCAAAGGTGTGTGTGTTGAAGCAAATATCCATTGAAAGAGACCTTTCAACATCAAGGCATGGGTTGTATTCTCCACTTTCCATTTAATATAATGCAACAACACATTTCTTCCCTATAAATGTGTCTTTACTTTTATTGTATAACTCCTTGATCTTATACATAGAATTCATCGGAATATATATATCTTTGTTTTTCTCTCTTTGTTGGTTTGTTCTTATTAAATAGGTTCACCATCCCACAAATCCAAATATGGAGCAACAAGGATGACACTAGCGAGGATCAAACATCATTTAAAAGGTATGTCATTTGTCCCTCTTCGAACTAGTTTATATGAGAATGAAGTCTAAGGTGAAGTTTGTATTTTGTCTTGTTTTGTTCTAGATTCCTGTGGAGGTTAGGGAGATTAGTTTGTATCTGCACTTACCAATTTGTCCGGTAACAAAATTGGCGACTCCAATTTTTAATCCTAGCTCTTCTACCCCTATTCATTCTCTTTGGAGGACCTCTTCGGGACATAGTATTTTTGAAAAAATAGGAATGAGTTGTAAGACAGTTGGCTTAGGTTGATGGAAAGTTGGTATGGATTTTTGGTTGTCATTGATTTCAACCATTGGAGAGTGATATTTTTGATTGATTTCAACCCTTAGTGATTGATGTCCACCCTTGAAGAAAGTCCGATAGTGAATTCTGGTAGCACAATGATTTGTAATGGACCCAAGTTTGTTTGATGGATAATGGTATGAGGTTTGATATATTTGTAGGTAACACTATTCCAGATGGATAGTACATGTCATTCCATTTCTGGTGGTATGTGGAATGTCACATAACTCCTCACAGTTAGAGAGTTATTGCCATGTGAAGTTGGAGAAAGGTTTGGGTAATGGACCCAAGTTTGTTTGATGGATAATGGTATGAGTTTTGAT
>JZKD02S1664195.1:112219-123387 GCA_000966675.3 Picea glauca
CCTCTCTAGCTACCTTACATACAGGTTGAGGTACATGTTGGTGCATGGTTGATGCACTTGTTTATGGTACATGTTGATAGGTTGAGGTACAGGTTGATGCATGGTTAAGGTTATTGGTACAGGTTGTTTGGTGCAATTTGATTGGTACAGGTTTACAAGAGTGTATCTCACATTGATAGTGTGGCAATGGTTCCATCATTCTACTTCTACGTCGGTGCAGTTGGACGAGACATAGATAGGTGGTTGTAGCCACCTTCTGGTTGTAGTCAGAGAACATAGGGGGTCGTAGCCTCCTTCTGGTTGTAGCAGAGAATTGGGGAGTTGGATCTTCCCTCAGGTGTAGCCTGAGAAATTAGGGGGTTGGAGCCTCCTTCCAGTTGCAGCAAGAAAACAAAGAAATTTGGTGCTTCTAATGAATGTAATTCTTAAAGACATATAAGAAAAAGCATTATGTGGTTTTCTCCCGCTTTGGGTTTCCATGTAAAAACACTGGTGTATTGTGTATGTGTATGATTTCTCATTTGTTCATTGTTTATTTACTTTGAAACTATTGGATGATAATGCTACATTGATATAACACTTGCATATTGTGGTTAAAAATGATTGAATTTCTCTATTACTGATTCAACCCCCCTCTCACTAATCCAACACGAGTCACCTACGCCAGAGGATCTCTAATCAACCTATGGAATCACAGACACCTGTGGATTTCACTGCTTATAAAATACCTTTAAATCATTTTACTGGCACGACCAGTAATGTTGTCACGGTCTCAGACCAATTGTTGGTTGGTTCTCATATGATTCTTCCCCTCTAGCTCGCTATCTCTACCATGGTCCCACAAGTTACTCATGTTTATGCCAAAAGTGCAGCAATCACTCAAGCTCCTATTGAAACGACACTTCCACTTAGATAAAATACTTCACTTCCACCTGTGTGTGATGCTCTAAATACTTCTATTGCTAATCTTGCCCAGATTCCATCCGGAGGACCTAATATTTTTGTTCCTCCTGGGTATAATGCTACTAGTAGTTTTGTTCCTACACCTACCCAGGCTATCTCCGGGGAGCCTAACATTCCTCCTTCACTTCCACATGGAGGATTTAATTGTCCTGGCCCTATTAGCTCCAATCAAGTTGGAGGCACAAGTCATTCTGTCTCTTCTGGTCTTCAAATTCTTGTTGGAGGCAATCCTCAAGTTGGGGTCCAACCTCAAGTTGGGGGGAAACCTCAAGTTGGGATCCAAACTCAAGTTGGGGGGAAACCTTAAGTTGGGGGTCATAACCCAGTGTACGGGAAATATATCCCTGGATTACAATCTCAACCTTGGAATTTTCCTTTCCAAGGCAATCAACAACCGCTTGAAGAGAAAACTCCTCAAGTTAATTCTTTTGTACCCCCTAATCCCGGGAAACCATATCCAAGTTCTATGAATCCTACCTGGGGTCAAGGTTTCCAGTCTAATGCTCCTTTCCAAGGAATCTTACCCAATAAACCAACTTATGTTGGTTATTTGACTCAAAACTATCCACCACCGAATTTGAAAGGACCCTCTAACTATCTACAAACTGCCTATGGTCCTATTGGTATACCTACATGACTACCTCCTCAAAATTACCAGTTTCCTCAAGTGAATAGACAACTGTCGTTTCTTGTTACTTTG
Source organism: Picea glauca (assembly GCA_000966675.3). Taxonomy (NCBI): domain Eukaryota; kingdom Viridiplantae; phylum Streptophyta; class Pinopsida; order Pinales; family Pinaceae; genus Picea; species Picea glauca. The sequence goes on from JZKD02S1664195.1 coordinate 113,883, forward strand.
GATTTATCGGATTTATCTAGAATTTTGAATGATCCTATCTTGCATTCTCCTTATTGGCCGGTCATACCTATCAAGTTACCATCAAACATTTCTAAGTTTGACAGTCAATCAGGAGAAGAACCAAATAATCATGGCATGACTTTCCATCTTTGGTGTTCATCTAACTCCTTGATGGATGACTCAATTAGATTACATATTTTCCAATAAATCTTACGGGTTCAACAACCAAATGGTAGCCACGAGGATTATTCAATGACTTCAACACCTTAGCTATGGATTTTTTAACACATTACTAGCTACCGATACAATATGAGACAGGAACCTAAATTTTGAGCTCATTTAAACAATCCTCATCTACTCACATTTCCGATCATATTCACAAGTGGAGGAGGAGAAGATGATTAATCAAAGTTCCCCTTCCTGGTCAACTATTGGCTGAGTGGTTTACCTAATAACTCATCGGTCCTATAGCCCATGATGTCTCCATGGGTGGTACCATCACTGGAGAACAGGCAATTAGTTGTGCTCAATACTTGGATCTCGTTTATTCACAAATGGGCACACTATATGACTTGATCCCTAATGCTCCTCGCCTGTTTAAAAATCCAACCCCTATACCTCCAGTAACTTCTCATGCTACTAATGGCATGATTGGCACTTTTCACACCGAGACTTAGTCTAAACAAGACAGTCATTCCAATCCCAAATCTACTACTACTAATGTACAAAATACTCCTCCTCCGACTCCTTCTCCTGGTAAAACCTCTGAGGTTAATTCGGTTCAATATACACCTACCGGTAAAAATCAAAATAAAAGAAAGGGAAGGGTAAGAATAAAGAGGACAAAAATAATAATCAACAATCCAATAAACCCAAGACTCAGCATGCTTATGACAAAGAAAAGAGCAAACCTAGTTATCCTTGTCTTATCTTTGGTGAGGATCATTATACGAAAGATTGTCCATGACGGGCTAAGGTTACTAATTTCCTGCAAGGGACTGAGACACCTCCTACACCCGTCGTTTTTTCACAACATTTTCCTTCTCAGTAGTAGGCCCAATTGGTCATTCATGACCAACCTTCTCCCTCTACCACATCTTATGTACTTATGGGTACTAGTGACTCCAAGAAGAATGAAGTTGTAGCCGCTACTTGAGCCAAAGATTATTCTCCTTCGAAAGAGAAAGTTGATGATCCACCACCTCCATTGGTTCAACCTCCTCCTTCTACTTCACCTCCTAACGGTCCTCTTCATATCGAACGACCGAGTCTAGATATAGTTCTTTGTCCTCCTCCTAAGGGAATTGTTCGTAAGTCATCATTTAATCCTCACACACGTGCCGCTCAAAACTACAATATTGTAGAAGATCTTGCACAGGCACCTTCCGCTATGTCGGCTCTCGAAGTCCTTCAAAGTTGTCCTACGCAACTAAAGGCATTTTTAAAGGCTATAGGTGGAATTGATCCTACAGATACAAACTTGATAATATTTGACTTGGAAGATCACATTCCAAGGCTTCCTCCTCAATTAGCGTTTCAAATACAAGTTATTGTGGAAAATAAGAATATTTGTCGAACCGTTATTGGTGAAGGAGCCTTGACTTGCATCATGTCCATCACTTGTTGGAAATCCATTGGCTCTCCTTCCCTTACTGAGTCACACAATACTCTAAAAGATTTTAATGGTACAATTAAACCTTATGGTGTTCTTCCTTCATTGTCTATTACATTAGAAGGCAAAGTGGTTACTATTGAGGTTGAGGTCTTTGATGCACCTCTCGATTACAACATTCTACTTGGTCGTAGTTGGATTGATTCCATGTGTGTAGTTGTTTCTAATCTTTTCCATGTGATATGTTTCCTTCACCAAGGAAAAGTTGTTACTGTCAATCAACTCGCCTTCTTTAATTCTAATTCACATACTAGTAACGTACCTTTCATTGTAAAAAAACCTCCCAGTTATGAGAATGTCGGTGTGGGTCTTGTAAAGGACTCATCATTAATGAGTACATTCCCCATTCCACCACCCGATATTCCTACTTATTTTGTCACTTCGATTAACATGATATCAACCATTGTTGGTGAAATCCTTGAGTCTTATGACCCTTGGATAGTACCTAGCTCTGACGATTATCTTCGTTACGACAATCAAATGCCTTTAAGTCCGGTAGAATTGGCTTATCAAGCTATTCAATCGACAAATCCTTCTCCTCGTTATCTCTTAGATATGTCTCTGGATCCATTTCACGTGGTATTTCACACCGATGAGATGATCATGACAATCATGTATATGGAAGATACCCCATGGGATGATGGGCATCATCATTCTATTCTCTTCCTGGAACCCAAGGCCATAGAGAGTTATCAACGGATTTTGAATCTGTATATTGTTGTTACTATTTCCCCTATTCCTGAACCAATGCACGATGTTTTGTATGAAGGGAACTTCGGTAACATTTCACCCACAATCCCTCTAGATATTTCTATTAAACCCGGAATCGTGGAAAATGTTCATATCAGTGCCTCATGTTCCGCTGATGAGATCCGAATTTACAAAGCTCTTTTCCAACAATTTCGTGACGTTTTTGCCTGGAGTTATGAAGAGATGTCGGGAATTGACCCAGATATTGTTGTACATGAGATTAACACTTACCCAAACGCTAAAATCGTTCAATAGAGACTTCGCCCAGTACATCCATGCAAAGTTGTTGCTATTAAACTCGAAGTTGAAAAGCTTCTTAAAGTCGGTTTTGTCTATCCTGTGGATTTGACTGATTGGGTGTCTAATCTTGTTCCGGTTACGAAGAAACAAGGCACGATCAATGTTTGTGTAGATTATAGGGATATCAATAAGGCTTGTCCCAAAGATAATTATCCAACCCCTTTCGTTGACTAAATCGTTGACGATTGTGCCGGAAGTGAAATCTTCTCTTTGATGGATGGTTTCTCCGGCTATAGTCAAATCAATATTTTACCTGTAGATCAACATAAGACTACTTTTATTTTCCCTTGGGGAACCTTCGCATACTGAAAACTACCTTTTGGTCTCAAAAATGCTGGTGCGACTTTTCAACGCGCTATGTATTACGCTTTTCGTGATATTAAGCACATTGTACAACCTTACCTAGATGATTTACTGGTGCATTCCATGCGTCACCAAGATCACCCAACACATTTACAGGCCATTTTCCTACGTTGTTGCTATTATCACATACAATTGAATCCACATAAATGTGTTTTTTGTGTGGAGCCCGGAAGACTTATTGGTTTAATTGTTTTTACACATGGGATTAGGGTGGACCCTCTGAAGGTTGAAGTTATTCTCAATTTGCCTCCACCTTCAACCTTACGCCAACTCCAAAGTTTGCAAGGGAAGGCAAAATTTTTACATCGATTCATCCCCAACTATGTCTAATTAATGAAAGGTTTTACTCGACTTCTTAAGAAGGGTCACGATTTTGTATGGGATGACACTGCCAACAAATCCTTTGAAGATTTGAAACTTGCCTTAACCTGTACACCACTCTTATTTCCTCTTGATTATAATCGAGATTATTTCTTATACTTAGCTGCTTCAAACTCTACTATAGCTATGGTTCTAGTCCAAGAGGATGACTCACACGATGAAAATGTTATCTACTATTTGAGTCGGAGTATTACGACCACCGAAACCAAATATTTGCATGTGGAGAAACTGGCCTTGGCAGTTGTTCAACATTTTCATCATTATATCTTATTGCGCAAAACCACAGTCATTTCTGATTGAAACCCTATGAAACACATCCTTACTCGACAATTGTTGGGGGGGGAATACTCCAAATGGATAGTGATTCTCCAAGAGTTTGATTTGGAGTTTGAGCGTGCCAAATGAAAGAAATCTTTGGTTTTTGCCGAGTTGATATGTGACCTTCCCTCTACTGAGACAAAAACTGTGGTAGAGGATTCCTTTCCTGATGAGTCTCTCTTTCTGATTAGTTCTGACGACATATGGTATGGATACATTATCATTTATCTCCAAACCCAAACTTTCTGACCAGATCTTTCTAGTATAGATCATCGTCATATTCGGTATCAAGCCCGTCAATACATTATCCTTGGTGATACCCTTTACCTTCATGTTATTCATTCCATATTTCAACGATGTATAACCTATGATGAAGCTGAGAAAGCTTTGAATGAATGTCATTCTAGAGCATGTGGTGGTCATATGTCTGGGTACACCACTACCCAAAATATCTTACGAGTTGGTTACTTTTGGCCTTCATTGTTTAAGGATTGCATTATTTCCATTCAGAAATGCCACACTTTTCAAACATATAACAATAAGATCCGATCTCATCCTCCTCCTCTTTACCCTGTAGTTTTTATTGGTCCATTCACTAAATGGGGCATTGAATTCATGACATGTAACCCTCACTCAACCGAGGGGCATGGATACATCATCGTAGCCGTGGATTATTTCACTATATGGGCTGAGGTGATGCCTACATTTGATAGCACCAGGCAAAACTGTAGTGTTGTTCATATTCAATCATATCATTACTAGATTTGGTGTCCTTTTATTCTTTGGATCAAGATAGTCCGGGGCCATTCCATGAGTTAAGTAATATTTTATTTCATAAAACCATTGGTCAGAGTTGACCAGGATGTAGCATATTTCTCTTGAAGTGGTTTTGAGAAAAAAATGGGAAATATTAATGAAACAAAGTTCGAGTGTAGCCTTTTTTCCTCAAGACAACAATTAGAAAATCCACCTCGCTCCAAGCATGAGATGCTTGGGGCCTTAGAGAAAATGGAGGCCTATTTATGCATGGTGAATCAAACACCTTATAAATAAATTATCAATGCAATGCATCTATCAAATAATTCCTTCGTAACCCTAGAGCTTATGAGGAACCGACACAAAGAAGTGAAGTTCTAGGTCTTCAATTGCCTCAACAAAATCCTGAAAATAACGACACCCAATAAACCATTCCATGATGATATATTGAAAGATATACTATGACTCATTGTCAAAAGGTTTTAAGATCTGGGGAAGATGAACAATACTAGTTAGGGTTTCCATTATCAAAAATGTTGCATATGTCATTTTGTGCACAATAATGTTGGACCTTGGATTGAACGAGCTCATCATTGAGATGTTCGAATATTTATTTTTGGATGTATCTCAAAATCCTTATTCCGAAGATGCATACGCTTCCATGCAAACAAATATGACTATTGTTTTGCATGAAAGTGTTGAGATCTCATAGGAGCTATTGTTTGTTTTAGAGAAAAACTTGACAACATAAATAAAGAAGTCTTCACGAGTTGCACATGTTATAGCTCACTGTAGGAATAAACCTAACCCTTTCTGACTTGCTTTCGGAGATCGAGTACTACCTAAACACCATAGTCACCTCCGGATCTTCACACCCCTTTACCAATCTATCATAAGATATAGCATGAAATGGCATGCAACTTGCAGTTATACAAAATAAACAAAAGATAGGAATATCAAAGGTTTACATTATTTATAGGGTTGTTCCTTTAAACCTACAAAGAAGATATCCATGAAAAAAAATGCACATACATTGTTTGCAAGGAAGAAAGCAAGATTAAGCATAGTGTTACAATGATAGTACTTTGTTCATAAAATGGTGTAGTTTACCTAAAGAAGCACTCATGCTTTGTCTCCCTAAGCATTAAAAACCACTCACCCACTCAGAATATGAATACATTAATATATACATTGAAATGAAAACCCCGGATGAAATATAAACACCAAGCTATATGGGGCATCCAACATTAATACACCGACTAATCCACTCATCTCGCTAGCTCTCCTGACATAGTGAAAGGGAAGCATAATATAGTAAATGTTTCCTCTTACCGCATTGCATTAGAATTTATGAAATCGTCAATTGGTAAAAATTAAAAATTAAAAAGTAAATGTCAAAAGGTTATGCTCCACTTCTGTTAAAAAGTAAATGTTAAAAGGTTGCCACTCTCCATGCCAATGCATGATATAAGTACACGTGGTACCACTATAAATTGTAAAAAATTAACAATGAAGAGGTAAATGTTAAAACTGAACTAATCTTGTCTAGATTTGATAAATTATGCTTCGTGGCAATTGATAACTCACCCTAGTAATTTCTTAATCATGTTATGTAAAAGTGAAAAAGTAAACATGATGAAAGAACGATTTCATATATGCAAGGGAGTTAATTTTTCCAATCTCATTCATTGATTTGGAGGTACGACAAAGAATATGCTAGCATCTTCAATTCCTGGCCACCAGATCAAATTTTGTAATTAAAAGGATGATTAATCCATCAATTACAATAAGGGGGATGCCTATCGATGTAACTAGTATTCTAAAGCAAGACAACTTATAATGGATCTAGGATGTGCTCCACTATCAGGGGTTTTAGGGGAAATGATAGGTTCTTCCATTCTGCCAACAAGTATTTTAGAGCAAGACAGGGTACAATGGATCTAGGATGAGATCCACTATTTCCAGGATTTAATTTCTTATTGTTCGATGTCCATTTAGAGAAAAAAAAAACAAATTCCACCCTCTTAAATGTAAAAAATTACTATCAACTACCTAATTTGAACTACTGTCGCCCATGTCAAACTAGTGTTTCTCGCATTGTGACCTCATTGCAACTGTAAATATCTTGTTTATCGAAGGTTTTGACGGTTTTATAGGCGCGGTTTCACGCATTTTGGATTTTTTATGGCCTAGGTATGAAGGTTTTGACGATTTTATAGGTGCGGTTTCACTCATTTTGATTTTCCTTTTGGCCTTGGTATGATAGTTAAATATTTGGGGCCAGTGTTTTATAATGATTTTCATCGAATTGTGGCTTCAATTCGACTGCATTTTTTTTCCCTTATTGCAATGGGTGACATTATAAGCGAAAACAAATACATTTGAACCCACGATCCTCATTCTCTATCTTCTACCGCCATGCTATATATAGTTTTTTCTTCTCATATATAACCGATCTTCTTTTATTTTTCTTCATTGTGCCTCAGGTGTGTTGTTCCCCGAGGAGGATAGTGCAACAAAGGAGGAAGAGGAGAAGTGGGGTTATTTCTTCTTCGTTGGGCCTTTGATAATCTATGTCATTCGGTATGCTATGCAAATTATTGTTCACCTTTTTTTTTTAAATGTCGGGTTGTCTTTCAAATCTTGTTTAATGGGCTGGGGCGTTGTTCTAGATCATGTTACTTAGACTTAAAGATAATTTTTTATGTGAGTTATTAATTTTTTTTTAGGTAATGGTATTTATATTTAATTCTATATGTGAGTTATTAATTTTTTTTAGTAAAGGTATTTATATTTAAAATGGAATATTTTAGTAGTTAATTTATAAAGTGAGTTTGTCATTAAAGTATTTCTAATTTTTAAAAAAATGGGCCAAACATTGTTTTTTTTAAGTTAAACATAATACCTTAATCCTACAATGGAGTTAAAAAATATGGGACAAAAACATATTGCTTTTTTAGTCCTAGTTATATGAGACATTGGTTAACTATTGAAGCTTGTGATGGAGATGGTGTACATATACAACATCCTTATCAACGCAAGTCACAGTGGTGCAGTTGTACAATCTTCGATTGTAAAACTACAAAGAAGTGTCCTCCAACTATTCTCTTGAAAGAAAAAGCAATAAGACAAAGAGTACAAGGCATTGAATGGGATAGGAAACATTTGCATCCATGACAAGGTGCAACTCACCCTCTACAAAGGCAGCCACAAGTAAGACCTACATTCCCCTATCATCACTGAACCCCTTGCCCAAACATTCCCAACACCATATTATACATTTACATCACCTAGATTGGTCTTCACCTGGGAAACACCCCACACTTGAGGATGATTATCCCAATAGGACATCCTGATACCCTCTCCAAACCTAGCTTGTTAAATAGCATAACGTCTTTGAGCATTTGTCTGGGTAAAAGGGGCTTTGATGCACATGTTTAGGCAACTTGATTATTAGATGTGATTGACATTACTATGATCCCTATGACTTATGAGCCCATGGAGGGCGTACTTTTTTTTGTTGTAGGACCATGCCCGATGAACAGGTACATATGGGGAGATGATTAGTTCAAACCTCCATGGGGCTAAAATCCCACCAGATGAATGTTGTGACCCCAGCCAAGGGCAGAGGGATATCAGAGGCTTGCACCAGAGAGAAGGGAGGACATTCCACCAGAGACACTTTGGCGGGCCTAGACCTAGGGGGGTCTTTCCCTCCCACCATGACGTTGGCCCTTGAAGGCCCCTGACATCATCATTTGGAGCCTTGACATCATCCAGTTGGGGTTTTGGCATGAGGACGGCTTGGTTGACACGTGTGGCATCTTCTGAGGCATTTTTAGGCCTAACGTTTCACTTTGGAGGCCTAGCATTCCAAGAAGGGGCCTAGCTTTCCAAGAAGGGGCCTAACGTCACCCTAGGAGGGGCATGACGTCACCCCTAAAAGACAAAATTAGGGTTTTAATTGTCATTTTTATGTAAAACTGGATTTTTGATGTAAACCGGTCACTTGTATTGTATAAATAAGGGAAAAATCTCTTATATTTTCATCATCTTTCACTCACACAAGTGTGAGGTCTAAAATTCAGCCTCTTTAAGGCTTATTGGCTGAAATTAAGTGGTGCACAACTCTTGGAGGAGGCTTCTTTTGGTGTATTTTTTCATTTTCATGGTGGAAAGTCTTCAACAATGGTTTGCGACTAGATTATTCTTGATGAAGTAAGTAGAAATCTGCAATTCTTCTTTATTTTGAATGGTTATGGTGCTTTAACTTCTTCATTTCTAAGATTATGAAATTGCTAGTGTGAAACCCTAAGAGAAGAGCACATGTTATTGTCCTTTTCTTTATAACTCTTCACCTACTTGATTTTGCTAGAAGACAACTCCCTTGAAGGATATACTAGAGCCCTACCTTAGTAGCACTCTAGTATCATTACTTCATTAAACTTCATACATTTATTTCAAGCTTGACCTAAAGAAGAAGGAAATCATTAGGGCCTAGGGTTACCTACTTCTTAACATCTTTTCCTTCTAGGATTTTGGATATAGATGCCTTAGGTTACTAACACCTCAATCATCCTCCCTTTTCCTTTAGGTCACCTATTATAATTTTTTGTTTCCCTCTAAGAATTTTCATTGCAACATTGACTCCATTTACCCTAAAAGGCACTAGTTCATACCTTGCAAGTGATTGATTGACTAAAACAACTCTTAAACCATCTACCTTAAGACCCTTACTAACTATTTATAACTTTAGATTAGACTAACCTATTAACTAATTTGTTGTTGTTGCAAAAGAATGCTACAACCATCTATAACAACAACACATTCATCTTAAAAACAAGTTTTAAAGATGATTATACATTGTCATCATTGCTTCTGACAATTACTATTATTTTGTCAAGTTTATGTTATCATTTTTGGTCATTTTTGGAAGCTTTATTGAGGCATAATTATGAATCTATT
>JZKD02S1664206.1:0-13032 GCA_000966675.3 Picea glauca
TTTGACTTTGAAAGCGATGCTCCTGCATCATTTATGCACATGAATTGATGAACCAAGTAGATGAACTGGGATTATATGCATGTTTCATGGTCATAAATGCATAGAAGTCTGACCCCTTCTCCTTTGTATGCCTTGCGACATGAGATCACTACTTAGGCCCTCCCTAAGTGTTTTTTTGGACAACCAACCTCTTTCTGCAGACTTCTTCATATGGCCCTCCTTTCCACAATAATTTCATTTGATGTTATTTTGATCCTTGGTGACATACTCACCACTGTTTTTTCTTGTCTTCTTAGCCCATTTACCTGTGTCCTTTAATTTGGTAGCAAAGGCATACTCAAAACTCTCTATCTCAAGGCTACTATAGAACAATTTCTTCCATCTATCATGTTGTAATATATTATTGAAAATCTCATCAAACTTCATGTAAAAATTTGTGTAAGTGATGTTTAGGGTCTCAATAAAGTGCTCATAAGAATGTGTAATTTTTTTAGTGTGATTACCACCATGTCTTCCTCCTCCATATTTAGACCAATGGCCATCAACTATTCTAGGATATCTTTGATCTTGGAAAAATTATCCTGTAGGTATGCATGCTCATCCATCATCATTGAAAACAACATGTTATTTAGGAAGAAGGCTCTTCCTTTGTCCGATTTCTCATGCAAATCTTTTAAATGTGTCCAAATCACTGATGACATATTACATGTTTGGACCCTTTTAACCATCTCATGTATCACAAACAATTTAATCAACATCACAACTTCTTTATCTTTCTCATAAAAATTATTTTGGTATTTACCTAAAACTTTAGGCTGGTTAAATTTACCAGAGACAATATTCACCAAGAACCTATACTAAAAAATGGTCAAAATCTGCTCCTTCCACGTGTTTGAGGTTCTTTCCTGTGAACCTTTAATTCCCTTCCAACATAATGTGGGGTAAAAATGATGTAGGTGAAGGTTGAAAGTAACCCAAAAACATATTAATATGCTGCAAAACTTGTAGATTTATAATAAATATACGCCAAAACAACTGAAAACACGTAGATCTAGGAAACTCTTGTTTCAGTGAAACTAGTTTGGTTCTTTGATATGCTATGTTAGTGATCCCTTGATCTGTCTCTATCTACAGAAGTCCCTAGTTCTTTACACTCACAAAGACTTTATGGCACCCAAACTATTGAAGTTGCAAGATACCTTTTCTTTCAAAGGCCTGAGACTTTTTGTTAGGGACCTAACCTCCCTAACCCCTCATGTAGGTAGAATAATATAATTACATGTAATAAAGACCAATATTAATAAGGCCTAGTAATAAGGAAGAATAAGTCAAATGTAAGAAGAACTAATAGAAGCTTCTGCTTCTAGAAGGATCTTCCTCTAGATTGTTCTTTTGGATAGATATATTTAGTATAAATAGGATTAGAGGGTATGAGAGATATTCTCTTGGATATTATTGTAATAGAGATCTACTCTGTTGGAGGTTTCCCCCTCGAAGAGGCAAGTGAAAATTGCTATCATTAAACAAGGTTCTATATTTGGTGTTATTATGGTATTATTCTAGTATTGTTCTAGTCATATCATTGTTGTTCTTCCATTTCTAGCTAAAATATTTATGTTCTACATACTATTTTATATTTGGAATACTACAAGTGGTATGAGAGCACTTTCCTTGGTACAAAATTGTGGGTTAATTTTTTTCAGGGTAGAGACATATTCTTACCTCTTAAAGCTATATAGATCTATTGTTACACACATAAAACCATGGTTGGGGAGTCATACATGCAGGAAATACAAGTGGTACTTAAGTGCAAATCCATTGACCACCCTTGTAACCCATGTTGGTACCACTTTGAGTGGTAGTGCATTAGACAACACCTGTATACATATTGACATATATCTCTTGAATCCCTCCATATGTAAACCGATCGACCGCCTAACTGTTATAATGCCACCGAGAACAAAAGTTGGGAAAATACTCTCTAGTACCTGGGTAATCGGGTAGTATGGATGAGGGCATGGTCTAGCATCCTTAGTTGGTTCCCTAAGATATTGGTTCGAGTACTATTGTTGGACCCCGCACGTATATTAGAGAGCTATAACACAGGGAAAACCATTTTTCTGTAGACACCCTGCATACCCTAACCCTTGGGATGGAAACAAAGATAGAACATACAATATATATTGCACACTTCTTTGGGACCTATCGCACTAGGTTCCTCTCTTCATCCCGATTCTAGTGATACCTATCATTTTTAACACAATATTTTTTGTGGACCCGACCATTCTATGACACCCTTATTTGGACCCTATCCCATTGGATCCCCCTTTTCTCCCTGATTGCAGTGGTACCTATCATTTGACACATTTCTTCTTTGTGGTCCCACCCACCTCTCTAGATCCCTTATGTTTCTCCTATACCATTTTCCTGCTCATTTTTCCAAATGACTACCAAACGAGCCCAAGAAATCAATACCTTGATTGCTGACACCTAACAGAACCAGGAAGACATCAAGAATATCAATGCCAACCTTAGCTCAATCAATTTGGCTATTGAGATCCTCAAGGAACAATGTTCTCACATCAAAGACCTCAAGGAACACTTCATGGGTTGTTTCAATAACCCTTCCTCTTTTGAATAGCCATCTTATCAGGATGAAAATGACTCTTCCCATTACCAAGGTCCTCATACAACCCACTTTTCTAGAGACCTTCACCCTCCCATAATTAAGGTGAAAAAATTTGATGTATCAGATCCCACAAGATGGGTCACCCAAATGTAACATTATTTCTCTTTGCGTCGCATTACTAATGATTTAGCCAAGCTTTGTTGTGATGTCCTACATCTAGATACAAAACGATGGAAATGGTGGAAATGGAAAAAAAAGGCACGCCAAGTGTATGTTTCTTGAAAACATTTTGTGGCCAAACTTTACAACTTCTTTGACTCTGACACCCACCATTTAGTTCATTTTATGAAGTTAAAGTAGTATGGGACAATGGAATACTTTATTTTCGCATTTGAGCACTTGGATTTTAGAACGAAGGGCATGCCAGATGATTTCTTTAGGGAATGATTTATCAATGGCCTCAAAGATGAAATATGTGCCCATGTTCTCATGGCACACCCTTAGACTTGGTTGGAAGATACTGAATGAGCCAAGGAAGCACAACAAATTGAAGACTCACAAAAACTCCTTTCCTCCTCTCCCTAAACCCACCAATTATTCCCCTCCTACAACTCCCCTCAAGATCCATAAATTAACCAGGGATAAAATGGTTGAAAGTCAACTGAAGGGTCTTTTTTATAATTATGATGAAAAATATTTTATCGGGAACAAGTGTAAGGAACAAAAGATTTTTGTGGTTGTGACTAAGGATATTTCTAAAGAAGATGTTGTGGTTTCTCCTGTGGAGGAACTACCACCACCATTTGACCTCACCCCACCCTCTGATACACCAGACGTTGACCCGATGATTTCATTTAATGCCCTCACTGACTTCCCTTCTCCCTAGACTCTCAAATTAATTGGTTACATCAAAAATAAGAAAGTCATCATCCTTGTGGATAGCGGTAGCATCCATAACTTTATTCATCTCCGCATTTCCCAAGAAGTCAATTGTTACATATGTGTTGTCAAGAATTTTCAAATCATGATTGCCAATGGAGGTTCCATGAAATGTGGGGGCCGATGTGAAAATGTGTGACTCCAAATTGGTTAGTATCACCTCAAATCCCATATGTTTTCCATAGACATGGGTGGTTATGAAATTTTTCTTGGTTTCAAATGGTTACACACTGTAGGCCCCATTCTCATGGAATTTAAGGACTTAACCATGCAATTCCAACAGGAGGGACAATAGTATAAGTTCCAAGGCATCACAAAAGGATCCCATGAGATCATCAGTTCCCATCGCATGAAAAATCTCCTCAAAAAATTTCATTCATGAATTATATCCCAACTCCACTCCTTTCATGTTGTTGAGACACCTTTTGTGCATCCTGACCTCCAATCTATCCTCTCTCGCCACCAAGTTGTTTTTACCACTCACAAAGAACTTCCCCCTTCCTGTGGAGTCCATGATCATTCCATTCCTCTCATCTTGAGAATTGTTCCTCCCAATGTTCGACCTTATCATCATACCTTTTCCCATAAGAATGAAATTGAGAAAATTGTTCATGAATTGCTAGATGTCGATTTTATCCATCCTATTACTAGCCCTTATTCCCCCCATATGGTCATGGTACTCAAGAAATAAGGTACTTGGCACATGTGTCCTGATTTCTACTCAACAAACTCACAATCAAAGACAAATCCCCCATTCTTTTCATTGATGACCTCTTGGATGAATTGAGTGGTGCTCAGTACTTCACCAAATTGGATCTACGTTATGGATACCACCAGATCCATATGAAAGAAGAAGATATTCCCAAGAATGCATTTTTCACTCATGAGAGTCATTATGAATGTTTGGTAATGCCCTTTGGATTGTGTAATGCTCCTTCCACTTTCCAAAGTCTTATGAATAATGTCTTTCATCCTTTTCTCCTTCATTTTGTCTTAGTTTTCTTTGATGATATTCTCATCTATAGTAAAACTTGGCCATCCCATCTCTCCCATGTGAATCAAGTTCTCCATCTACTCTCTAAGCACCAACTTTTCCTCAAACAATCTGAATGTGCCTTTCATGCCTCGTAAGTGGAATACCTGGTTCATATTGTTGGCAAGGATGGTGCTTGAGTGGATCCTAAGAAAATTGAATCTATGAAAGATTGACCTCACCCTAAAACTCTTAATAGCTTGCGTGGTCTTCTGGGTTTAACATAATATTATAGGAAGTTTGTTCGAAATTATGGAAAGATTGCATCTCCTCTCACTTCTCTCCTTAAAAAGAATGCTTTCACTTGGACTTCAGCTGCAGATCATGCCTTCCAAGCCTTAAAATATGCTATGTTCTCGACCCCTGTCCTATCCCTTCCAAACTTCACAAATAAATTCGTATTGGAATATGATTCTTTTGAGAAAGGAATCGGAGTCGTCCTCATGCAAGATGGCAGGTCTTTGGCCTTCACTAGCAAACAAATTTCAGAATGACATTTGAGCCAATCCATTTATGAAAAGGAAATTTTATCTATTATGCATGCTATGGATCTCTGACATCCTTATTTATGGGGTCAATGATTCCAAATAAAAATTGATCATCAAAGTCCCAAGTATTTCCCAGAACAACAGATTTCACCTCCGGGGCAACAAAAATGGGTGACCAAGATATTTGGCTATGATTATGAGATCATTTACAAGAAGGGAAATGAAAATGTAGTGGTTTATGCTCTTTCTAGGAAATATGAAGAATATGGGTCCCTTTTCTCCCTCTCCTTCATTATACTAGATTGTCTCCAAGTTGTTCGTCATGAATAGTTGCAAGACCCCAAAATTTCTAGCCTTTTCCACCATTTGCAACACAATTCTTTAGTTTTTCCAAGGTACTCTTGGCACAATGAAAAAATTCTTTACAAAGGCCATTTGTATTTATGCAATCAATCCCAACTTAAATCCATAGTGCTTTCTGAAATTCATGCCTCACCTGCAACCGGGCATTCAGGGTTTACCAAAACCTATGAACGGGTCAAACGTTCTTTTTTCTGGGAGGGTATGAAATAGGATGTTTGCACCTTTTTGGATGAATGTGAGGTCTGTGAATGAAACAAGGGAGAAACTGTCAAAGCTCTGGGCACACTGTAACCACTTCTGATTCGCCCTGCTATTTGGCGAGATATTTCTATGGATTTCATTATAGTCTTACCTAAATCATGAAATAAGTCAGCCATCATGGTGGTCATATATCATCTCTCCAAATATGCTCATTTTTGTGCTCTTCAACACCCATTCAAAACCGACACAGTGGCTCAAATATTCATGGATAATATATTCAAGCTTCATGATATGCCTAGTTTTATTTTCTCTGACAGAGACCCCACTTCCACTAGAAATTTTTGGCAAGAATTTATCAAGCTACAGGTCACCCAATTTCATCTCAGCACTACCTGTCACCCCCAGATGGATGGCTAGACTAAAGTTGTCAACAAGTGTCTGGAAACATATTTTTGTTATTTTGCATATGAGAGAAAATATCAGCGGGCTCAATGGTTACCCCTAGCTGAATGGTGGTACAACACATCTCACCATACAACTACTTGCATGACTCCTTTTGAAGAAGTTTATGGAGAAAATCCCCCATTAGTTCTCTCGTATATTCCAAGGGTCTCAAAGGTTCAAGAGGTTGAAAAAAATCTTACAGTCCATGAGGCTATTCTCCATTCCCTCAAAGACAATTTAGTCATGGATCAGAATTGCATGAAGCAACAAGCAGATCAAGGTTGTTCCAAATGCCGTTTTGTTGAAGGGGACATAGTGTTTATTCGACTACAACCTTATAAAAAGACTTCACTCAAAGCTAATCACTATCAGAAAATTGCATCCAAATTTTATGGTCCTTATACAGTGCTCAAGTGTGTGGTATCGATGGCCTATAAGTTAGCTCTACCCAGTCAGTCAAAGCTCCATCCTGTTTTTCATTTTTCCTTCTTAAAGAAGGTGATTGGAACTAAGTGCCAAACTCAAACTAGTCTCCCTGAGTTGGATGAAGAAGGTTCCATATGGTTGCAACCACAAGCAGTCTTGGCCCAACGAGAGTGTCATCTTTGTCAGTGCACCATCAAGGAAATGTTATTCCAATGTAAAGATACACCTCCAAAAGATGCCACCTGGGATTCGACCACCATTCTACAACAATTTCCTCATCTAAAGCCTTGAGGACACGACTGTTCTTCAAGGGGGAGGGCATGTTAGGGACCTAACCTCCCTAACACCTCACGTAGGTAGAATAATATAATTCCATGTAATAAAGGCCAATATTAATAAGGCCTAGCAATAAGGAAGAATAAGTCAAATGTAAGAATACCTAATAGAATCTTTCGCTTATAGAAGGATCTTCCTCTAGATTGTTCTTTTGGATAGATAGATTTAGCATAAATAGGAGTAGAGGGCATGAGAAATATTTTCTTGAATATTATTGTAATAGATCTCTGCTCTACTGGAGGTTTCCCCCTCGAAGAGGAAAGTGAACATTGTTATAATTAATAAAGGTGATCTATCTGGTGTTATTCTGGTATTATTCAGATATTGTTCTGGTCATATCATTGTTTTTTTGCTATTTCTAGCTAAAATATTTATGTTCTGCATACTATTTTATATTTGGAATACTACATTCTTGATAAAAAAAATTAAAATTATTAGCGTCGCAACAATGGAAACCTTATATTTCAAAGGCTTGAGACTCTTGATATGGCTTCAAAAATAGTTAAGTCCCATGAGTGGAAATATTTTCTTTCAAAGGCCCAAGACTCTTGATATGAATTCTAGAACATTGGGCTCTAATACTATATTATGGAAATTGAGCACAAAAAGAAACCAAGATAACGCAAAAGATTTCTCCATATAATGAGAAAGAAAAAACTTTCTTATATAGGGTTATAGGTATATTGAGTCAATCCACTTTATGAATGTGGGATAGGATGAGAAAGACAATATTGTGAAATCAAACATAAAATAATCTAAAGTCAAGTTACTTTATTAATGCCTAAGTATAATATCTTATTGGCCATTATAAGATAATATTTACTTTAACAACTTCAACTTGTGATTTTTTTGTTAATGCATAAGTGAACTTGGTGTCTAAAATGGTGAAGATATTAATTGAGATTGACCAATAAAAAGTTGGTGAAACATATACACCCCTTTGAAATCATGGCTTGAATGTTCAAGTGACAAGTTCCTCTGCACAAACTTAAAAATGTTTTTGGATGGGAATTTTACATTGATTTGTAGGAATTTGTTTTTTCTAAAGAAAAAATGGAAATTACATTTTTCATGTGCATAGTAAACTTACAAATTTAATGTTACATATTTGATGTATATTTAATTTATGCTCCATTAAAAAGATTCCTTTATCTTGTTGGGTAACAAAATACCAACTCTTCCCTAGAACCAAAGACCCTAAAAAACATTTTGATCATCAACAAGGTTTGAACACTAATTGACAAAGAAAATCTTGCATCATAGATATACCTTATAATGTTTTGTCTATTTTTTCCAAGTTGAATAGATCCATTGGTACAAATATGATGTAAGAGACCAATATTTAATCTACAAATTATTGAAGATGATTTATAAAATGAAAGTAGATTTGTAAACCTTTGGCTTAGAGGCCTCCAAATTTTTCACCTCTGCAAATTTCTCCATGATATATGCATTAGAGAGAGGAGGGTTCAGGGTGTCTAAAGTAGAGGATTTGTTTCTACCCATATCCTTAAAAGAAACAATTTTTGAGGATGAAGGCACTCCATTACTAATTTCTCCTCCACACATGTGTACTACCAAAGTGAGATTCAATTTTTTTTCGATGCTATATTTAGATAACTAATAATGGTCATAAAGTATTTTATCTACAAATAGAAGCCATTATTGGTCCATAGGGATCCTTTGCATGAGATTAAATTTATGTTTTATATCTACCACATAATCAAAGGAGTTCACCCACAAGATTATTTTTTTATCGATAAGAGACTTCAACACCATGATTTGAAATCACACTTTGAGATCATAATCCTCTTAGATTAAGAATACTTTCACAATGCTATTGGTAAGAAACACTACATCAAACACTTGGGTGTAGGCATTTTTTCAAACACTTGTCATCAGGGATGATTTTAAGGATGCAAATTTATTTTAAAATGTAGAAACCTTGGTGAATCTTACTTATCCTTCATATGCCAACTATAAATGTTTGGCGATATTTTTGTAAAAATATTCAAATTTCTAAGGATTTTATATAGTTTATATAAATTTTTGGCGACTTTTAAGGTAAAATAATTTTATCCTATAGAATTTAGGCGAATCATTTTTAAAATAGCGAATCTCATTTTTGTAAAAACCATGGAAAATTAGCCCATGAGCGAAATTTAGCCCCTAAAATCATCTATGCTTGTCATGTAGATATTTCATTAAACACTTAACATGCAACCTAATTTGGAATCCAAACCTACATTTTACCAACAATATTAGCATCACCAAGAGCCATATCCTCTCCCTTTATTAGTATCTTACCTTGGGGTTTCTCTTTCAAAATTGAATGATTCACCCTGAAAACACATTTGTAGAAACTTATGGCAACAAAAACATGTATGAAAAATATAATTATATGGGGTTTAAAAATAGAGAAACATAACACCATGGTTGCCACTTCATTTCCCCCTAACACTATCCATGAAAACTATCATATTTTCTTGAGCTATTTTCCTTGTGTAGCCTCAAACACATGCCTAACTTGTTGTTCCATGCCCCTTACCATTCTCTACCATTACCACCATGTTCACCTTAACCATTGTCTTAAGATTTGAACTTGGGTGGGGAGGATAAAAATAATTCTTCCCAACAACACAAGCTAACCCCCCCCAACACACACACATATATATATATATCCCCTACCATATTAAGATTTGAATATGGGTGGGGAGGATAAAAATCATTACTCCCAACCACCCAAGATAAACCCAATTGACTATATATAATTAGGCTAGGATATAAGTATTTCAAATCTAATATATATATATATATATATATATTTGAAATACTTATATCCTAGCCTAATATTTATTATTCCGCTTATACGTGCATAATGTTTTCCTTTCTTTTATTATTAATTCATCTTCCACTTTTTGACGAAATTGATATCTTTGAATATGAAGGACAAGTACAATTCATAATATCCTAGCCTAACATTCTTTTTTTTTTCTATCCACTTTAACCTGTTCTTATCTCAATTGCATATTCAAACATCCAACAAGAATGGAACCAGGTCAACTGTTGACTTTTTGCCATACCCATGGATACCCCCAATCTGCAATCAAGATAAGGATGCCCTCCATTTTATGGGAAATTGAAGGTAGTTGTGTTGTGTTTAAAGAATGATAAGAAGTCGCTGGAGGAACATTATTGTGCATGGTGCTTATTATATTTTTAAAGGGAATATTAATGGGAAAATTGCTCAAAACATGGAGTTGAATAAAGAAAAACCAACTCAGGCATGGAAAGATAAATTTACAATTTACATTGGGAAGCTACTTTTAGAAATTTGGTTTCATTGAGATTGTATATTTGGAGCATACGATAAGTGTGAAAGAAAGTAAACAAATAGAAATCGTTCATTGAGAATTTTCATTTTCAATCATGAGGAAAGCCCTCACATGGTTGTAATGGGATTCCACCCAAATAAGGATGATCGTCTTAAACCATTTGTGAAGGAAGATAATTTAATGTCACCACCTAGTATCAATCCCATCAGTACTCCCTCTAAAGGTCAAATTCCCTATGATATGTTGGTAGTAGGTTTTGGATCAATATCTATTGAAGACAACTCTCAAGATCACCAAGGATATGTAGATGGAAGAATAAGACTAGGAGGACCTATTAACTAAAGAGGAAATGCATCAAGAAAAAAATTGAGGTAATCAACATGCTACTAGGGGATAGTGTAAGGTTAAATGAAATTACGAATTTTGAAAAATATTCACTTGTTTGAAGGTTATCTAGCTGTATAATGGGAGAATCCTCTCTCAAAAATTGAATGGAGGATAATTTTGGCATGCTTCTAGGATACTTACCATGAAGCATGGTTCTAGTAAAAGGATGTATTTTCTAGTCTTTAAATAGTATGAAAGACACAAACAAAATCCCTCAAATAATTGGGAAATGGGGCCCTTAGGAATTATTCTTGAAAAAATGGTATTTGTATTTTGATGCATACTTGACTCATATTGATTACTCTCCTAACTATATTAGAATGATAGGTCTATCGTTAATGTGATGTGTTTTTTCCTTTTCATCACTTGGGTGAGAAAAAAGGGACAATTTACTGTTATCTAGGTAGATATAACACCACAGTTAGTTTTTTATAATGAAATCAATTTCACAAAACATCCTTGCAAAAGAAATAAGCAAAAGAAGGAACAAAGATAACAAGTATGGGAAAAACATACAAATAAACATGGAATAATTGTATACCAATGATACGACCAAGTTGATAACATTGTAGAGGATAGGGACAACAAGTGTTCTCTCCTCCTCCTCCTTGGGAGTGTCTTTTTGTGTCCCTTAGAAACTTTTTCTCTCATTGATTGGACAAAAAGGTGTACAAATATATCCAATGGGGAGAGTTTCAATACACAAACCTTGGTGATTATGAAAGTAAGAATGAGATATTGGGAAAAGGGGCTTCTCCAAACTCACTCAAACAACATAAAAATGCTTTTGGTTCTCTTATTTTCATGCAGTCCAGTGGATTCCTTTTATAGGCCTTAGATCAAGCTCAATATATATTGGTTCTCAGTGGGAAAGGAAGTGCCACTTGTGTGTGGCTTCCCATTCTTAAGTGGACATGAAACCACCTAGAGTACTAGTCTTGAATGATAATGATCTTGAGGCCTCTTGGTACCTCAACCATAGAGTACTCATGATGGGATTTTTTTCTTTAATGAACTAAATGTGGTTGAAACCTCACTTTTGTTCAATATTCATGAATTTCGAAGGAACAATAGCATGGATGCACGCAAATCATGCAAAATACACATTGGTGATTTTTTTTATATAAATTAAATAACCGACATTTCATAGTTTTCTACTCTACTGAGGATTGTGTATTAATGCCATGAGTATGCACTTTGATGTATTTTATTGATGACCTTTCTGGTAATCACATGTTTATCTCTATGAGTTATTTTTAGGTGATAAAAGGTTCCCTCTTATGTGTGAGTTTAGGATTAGATGTATAATCAAAATACATCATCGTTTCTTTTTTTTTGTGCATTGATTGTTTATGTAGGGAGAGAAAAAAGGTTTGAGGGAACTATGATGGCCCATGGAGGAACAAGGAGAGGTCCACCTGGAAGAACACAATCCTACCAGGAAATGAAGTCTTTGTACAAAAAAGGAGGGAATGCCCCATGATCATGCCATAGACATAAATGATTACAATGGTATACAAAAATTTAATTGTTTTTGTATGATCATCTGAAGTATGGAGGACTTGATGATGTTGTAACTTGAAAATTTCTGAAGTAGAAATTTGCAGTGCCTTCAAGGGAATTGGCAACAATAAAGAATGGTTCTTGAGGATAATGTTCTCTAGAAATTGAAATGATTTCTTGGAATAGTTTTTCATGATTGATGGCATTGATGTCCTACCAATCCCAAGGGTATTCTACTAGAATTGGAAAATGAAATTGTCACAAAGAAAGACCCATCCTACTATGGATATGTGTTGATGTCAAACATCAGGGGGGTCAATGGAAGAAGAGAGAAATGATGACTCTTTATGTCCAATCAAGATCTCACCATTTGTATTGTAATGGGAACTAAGATACTGCAACATTCCTAGAAACTTGTGTTGATGTCGACAATAATGGAGCCATACAAAGGGTAAAGTTCCCCTTGAAATCAACTAACTTATGCACTAGGAAATGAATTTGTAAGAATCATGTGTAACTGATAAATATAGATGAGATCAATGGCAAATGGGACTCAATAATTCCCCTGGTTGGAGCATAATTGATGACTGATAATGGTTGCATTCAAAGCATCAACTTGGAAAAAAGTGATCTGAAGTCAAGGGAACAATCATATACGGGCATTTGTATTATCAAAATGTAATTGAGTGTGATGAGGAAAAAAAGAGATGGTAGTTATGGGTAAAAAATATAGGATCACAATAGATGGTACTAGGATACTCAAAGTGTTGTCAATAATAGGGATGTATGCAAATAGGGGTGACTCAATATAACTACTATGACCGAGGACGATTAGAGCTACCGTCGGGTAAAAAATGGCGCCATTGGGTGTGATGGCCTAAGCCTAATTTCTTGTTTGTAAATAAAATGATATTTTTACAATTTCTAAATGAATGAAAGAATAAGTGG
>JZKD02S1664206.1:46347-57844 GCA_000966675.3 Picea glauca
TATTATCCAATGTTGAAGGTAGCTATCTCATAATTTGAAGTGTGGGACTGATATTTTAAGTTTATGATTGTAGTATTGCAAGGGACCAGGAGACTTTATCTTTCATCTTCATGTGTTGTAATAAAGTATTTCAGTTATACTGAATTCCCCTTGTGCTGGTTTGATTGAATTACATGAAGTTGAAGTTGGTTTTTGTTTCAAGAATGGTTGGAGTTGATTGTTTTAATTACTACAGGAGACAAGCTTCTTAAAGTTCATCTTTTCAATACAAGTGTCTAAAATGAACAGACTTGTTTCTCTGGTACAACATCTCTTTGATTGATTGTTTGTCTAAGTTTCATTATCAGTTTTCTCTTTTAGGTTCAGAGGATATTTTGAAGTATTTAGAGATCTTAGAAATGGAATTTTTATGTTATTAATTATTTCCTATATGCAATAGAATTATATAGGTTACTTGTTCTCGGCACATATGGTGTAGCAACTCTTTCGATTACGAATCTCGGATTGACATTTAAATGAGTGTGAGATATACAGTGAACATATTTGTGCACCAACATTTTGGCGCCATTGCTGGGGAAATTGTAAACGGTAACAGGTAGCATATTTTTTGGTTTGATGAAGTATTGGATTGGATTTGAGGATAATCTGAGGGCGGGGAGAAGATGGTAAGACGAAAGGTAAGAACATGTGCATCCACTTTAGTGGGGTTGCTCCAAAGTCAGGTTGTCCTCCTACCTCTAATTAGGAATCTGCGTTTTCATTGATTTCATTTTTTTATGAGTAGGTACAGGGATAATAAAGGAGGATTTATTGCTCCTAAAATCTCAGAAAAAATAGAAAAACAAACAACAAAGAAAACCCCCCCCCTTATACTAATTCATCGAAAACTCATGCAGGAAAAATTCTCAGAGGAGAGAGCTCAAAGGCAGCAATTGAAACAATAGCAAAAGGCACTAGATCTGAAGCCACTATTCATATTAAAAACATAAGGCAACAAGAAAAGGAGGCAGCACTGGCGACCCCATCCAGAAGAGAAACTGGAAAAGAAGCAGAGGTGATAATAGAAGAGGTTTCATCTGTTGTTGGAAGACCACACAAAACCTTAGAACAGCCAAAGATACCAGATAACCCGGTGGTGGAACCATCACTCAGTGGAGAAAATTCACCACCTCCCTGCATAGTGCTTGGAAACATGGCAGAAGAAGAGGGAAACACAACCAATGAAACAAAGACATTTGGATTCCCCATACTGGATATGGCTAAAGATGTTGTTATGAAGAACATTCCATTATCTTCACTTCCTCATTTCAGAGTTATGTTGACAGAATACGTTGACTCATTTTTATTTGAATTTGACATATTGTGTAGGAGCTATAACTACACAGATAATGCTCAAAAATTAAAACTTTTCCCAGCCACACTAAAAGAGTCGGCACTACGGTGGTTCATGAGCTTAGGGGAACACACAATTTTGTCTTGGGATGGTATGAAGGAGACCTTCCTCCATAAATACCAGGATTACTGCAGACCTAGGGATGCTAGGAATGATATATTCAAAATGCAGCAATTAGAAGAAGAAAGCTTAGAAGACTACTTAGAAAGGTTCTTATACAATTACAAAAAGACTAAGCAGTTTTCCTTATATACAACTACATTTAGGACTGTCTTTCTAAAGGGTGTGAGGGATGATTGCATTGAAGTGTTAAACCTTATGAGTTATGGGGATATATACCAAAAACCATTTGCAGAAATAGCAGAGTATTGTAAAAGATACTCTCGTAGTCAAGCTAAAACAGGGAAAAGTATAAGGGACCCTACCAACAGAATTGCTAAACCCACATCTGGAGGTGTCACAAGGATTGAGCTAGGAAATATATTGGAAAACTTTAAAATGGATACCCTACATACCATCAGTTCCCAACTAGATACCATGCAAATTAAAAGAAAACAAGAGGAAGAAAATGTTGTGTTACCAATATTCTGTCATCAGTGTAGGAGGAAACACCCCGAAAAGGAATGCCCCCTCAATGTTATTGAACTCTGTGGTATTTTCACAGGGGACCATCCTACTAATGAATGCCCTTCTCTCCCCGGATTCAAGGCCATGTTTAAGGGAGGAGGAGAACCTAATACATCTTACCCCCCTAGGAGACCATGGAGACAACAAAACCCTAGCATGTTTGTCAACCCAATTATACAATACCCCCAACAGCAATGGGTACCCCCCATGTCTTATCCTCAATGGTGAACACAAACCCAACCTTGGAAATAGGGGTGGAGAGGACCTATATATGGAAATTTTCCCTTTCAACCAACAAATTTTCCCACCTATCCACAATATCCTTTGAATATTTCACAGTTTCTCCCAGGTTTTAACCCCCCTGCTCGTCTTCCACCCCCACAACCACAACAACCACTTACACTACCCATGAATCCAAATATGCAACAAACAATGCAAGTTGCACCCATCCAAAACCCTCCTCGGCCTACTCCTATTCCTACACAACCTATCCCTAACCCAAATAACAGACCGACACAACCTATACAAAACGTTGAAGTACAAACCTTCCCTACATACGTAATAACGCCAGCTCCATTTAATGGAATTGAATTAAGATCAGGAAGGATTGTAAACAAAACAAATCCCACTATGTTCATTCAAGAGGAACACATGCATAATCACACAAACAAAGAAGAACAAATAGATGTCCAAATGGTTCAAAGAGAAGAACAAATGACTGATCCATTGAACGAAAAAAGAAACACTCAAGTACCACAAGAAATCCATTCTCCCAACTCCCTTGCAGCAGAAACACCCCATGAAATGAATCCCCCTTACCCAAAAAGGTTGCTCATAAAGAAAATTGAGAAACCTCTAGAACATAATCTAGAGACTGAACTCTGGAATATATGTGTAAAGATTCCACTACTACAGGCCATTAAAGACATACCTATCTATGATAAAATTGTAAGGGAACTTTGCATTAAAAAGCCAAGGAGAAAGAGGAAAGAGCCTCCTGTCATACAGGTGGTAGGACAGTTATCCGAGTTTATAACAGAAATGCCTTCCAAGTATAGTGATCCAGGGAACCCAGTGGTAACCATAGAAATCAATGGTGTTGCCTTACCTAACACATTGATTGATCTAGGGGAAGCAATAAATTTGATGTCAGTAAACACTATGAAAGCACTACAACTAGATCACTTAAGACCTACACAAACTTTGCTAGAGCTTGCAAATAAATCAGTCATCACCCCAGCAGGAAGTTTAGATGATATAAAAATGACATTGGCCTCTTGGGAATACCTTGTTGATTTCTTGGTAATCCATCCCAAATCCCCCAAACCAGGACACCCAGTGGTACTAGGCTGACCTTGGTTGGCCACTGTTGATGCATTCATCAGTTGTCGATCTGGAGAAATGACAATTTCCAATGGCACTCAAAGTCAGAAACTTATCCTTTTTCCCCCCGCCCAACCAGCCACGGAAGTCCCTCTCTGGTTGGAGAATGTGTATGGGGAGGAGGATTGTACCCAACCCTTGTTGACACTTGAACAAGTAAAAGGAGTACAAGAAAACTCTGAAGAACAAATCCTAAGTCTATTCTTGGTTGCTTCGGCATGCATTGACTATCCCCAATCTTTCCCCAACTACACACACATCTTTACCCCTGAATTTCAAGAAATTTGGCACCCTTCCACTTCTACAATAGCCACTCTTTTGAAAATAGAGGAAGGGAAGGAGTCTACTATCCAAGCTATAGAAATCAGTCTTGGTAAGTCCCTATATATCAATGCCAGCCTAGAAACAGATCAACAACAAAAGTTGGTACAAATGATTCAGGGGAAATCTTATGTGTTTGCATGGGATTACTCTGACATGAAAGGGATCCACCTAGATACATGTATGCATCATATTTACACTAAAGATCAAATTATACCTATCTGACAACCCCAGAGAAGAATGAACCCAGCCCTGAAAGATATAGTAAAGGAAGAACTCCAAAAACTCCTACAAGCCAATTTCATTTACCCTATATCAAATAGCAAATGGGTCTCCCCATTAGTTATTGTACCAAAGAAAAATGGGAAACGGAGGATTTGTGTGGACTTTCGAGAGATAAACAAGGCCACCTATAGAGACTACTTCCCTTTACCTTTCATAGATCAGGTCTTGGATGCCTTATCTGGGAAGAGGTACTTTTCTTTTCTGGATGGGTTTAGTGGCTACAACCAAATACAAATTTCACCAGAAGACCAGGATAAGACCACATTCACCTGCCCTTGGGGAACCTATGCTTATAGGTTTCTCCCCTTTGGGTTATCTAATGCCCCTGATACCTTTCACAGGGTTGTCTTGGCTATTTTCTCCGATCTGACTAATGATTGTGTGGAAGTCTACATGGATGACTTCATGGTATATGGGGATGATTTCCAACAGGCATTGGATAATTTGAAGAAGGTATTGGTTAGATGTAAAGAGACCAACCTCTCACTCAGTCACGAAAAATAAAGAATGATGCTTACTAAAGGAATTGTTCTAGGTCACCACATCTCCGGTACCGGAATAAGAGTGGACCCTGCCAAAATCGACATTATTTCCCAAATTAAGTTCCCTAGTTCACAAAAGGAAATCAGAATTTTCTTAGGGCATGTCGGCTACTATAGGAGGTCTATTCAAAATTTTACAAACCTAGTTTCCCCCCTTTTCAATCTACTAACGAAAGATGATGAATTATGTTGGGATGAGCAATGCCAAATCTAGTTTGAAATCTTAAAAACAAAACTTTCAAGTGCTCCTGCTTTGAGAGGTCCAAACTGGTCTCTTCCTTTCCATATCTATACAGATGCCTCAGATACCGATTTGGGAGCTATATTAGGACAAAGGGAAGGGAAAATTCCTTATGCTATATACTTTGTTAGTAAGAACCTCTCACCTGCTGAAGAAAACTGTACTATCACAAAGAAAGAATTCTTATCAGTAGTACATTCCATCAACAAGTGTAGACACTATATAACAGGATACGAAGTTTTTGTGCACACAGATCACTCAACTATCAGATTTCTAATGAATAAACCTATTACAAATTCTAGAGTAACTAGATGGCTCTTGTTACTACAAGAATTTAATATCACTATCATAGACAGGCCTGGAAGAGATAACTTGTTCGTTGATTTTCTGTCTTGGCTTATCCATATAGGTGACAGTACTCCAGTAGATGATGATTTTCCGGATGAGAATTTATTTTCCATTTCTACTTTCACCCCTTGGTATGCAGACGTAGCCAATGATTTGGTAACCAACAATATTCCTCAAGGTATGACATGTAAATAAAAACAGATAATCATTCAGCTAAGTGCCAATTATACGTGGCATGAAGATACCCTATACCGAACAGGACCTGATTTGGTAATCAGAAGATGTGTCCGGGAAGATGAAATGCAGGATATCTTCAGAGCCTACCATGATGGCCCATGTGGAGGCCACTTTGCTGACAAAAGGACAGCTTACAAAATCCTACAATCTGGCTATTATTGGCTGACCATTTTTAAAGATGCAAAGAAATACGTGGCCAGCTGCGATGATTGCCAAAGAATGGGAAGACCTACATCAGTCGATGAAATGCCACTCCAAGCCCAAGTAGTAATCAAACCCTTTGAAAAAGGGGCCTTACATTTTGTAGGACCTGTCAATCCCATGTCCCAAAAG
Organism: Picea glauca; assembly: GCA_000966675.3. Taxonomy (NCBI): domain Eukaryota; kingdom Viridiplantae; phylum Streptophyta; class Pinopsida; order Pinales; family Pinaceae; genus Picea; species Picea glauca. The sequence continues at coordinate 52,058 of JZKD02S1664206.1, forward strand.
AAAAAGTATATATTAGTTTGCATAGACTATGTAACAAAATGGGTAGAATCCAAGGTCCTGTATTCAGCCAATGAACAATCTGTTGTAGATTTTCTCTTTGAGGAAATTTTCACTCATTTCGGGGTACCTCGGGAGATAGTCACTGATCAAGGAACACAATTCACCTCAAATTTGGTTAAGGCCTTTACCAAACAATACAAGATCAGACATAGAAATTCTTCACCCTATCACTCCCAAGCCAATGGCCAAGTAGAATCGACCAACAAAGTGATAGAGGCTATCCTCACTAAGACTCTTCAGCTGCATCACAAAGACTTGGCTGATAGGTTGCATGAGGCCTTGTGGGTCTACAGAACAGCCTGGAGAAATACAACAGGCCATACACCGTATGAGTTGGTATATGGGAAGCAGGTACTACTACCCATAGAGTTTCAGGTAAAGACCTTCAGAACTACCATGCAATTAGGAATGGACCTAAATGAGGTCAAAAACAGAGGCTATCACAATTGAACAAGCTTGATGAGATAAGACAATATTCTCTACAAAGAACCACCCTGATACAAGAACAAAGGACCAAATGGCACAACAAGTACATTAAACAGAATTCCTTCCAGCCAGGTGATTGGGCCCTCCTATATGATAGCAGATTTAAAAATTTCAAAGGCAAACTGTCTACTAGATGGATGGGGCCCTATGAGGTTGATACAGTCTATGATAGTGGTGCAGTAAGGATAAATACTATTGATGAAAAGAAGACTTCCCTTGTTGTAAATGGACATCGACTGAAGGTTTATCACAAACCTCTGTCAAAGGAGGATTTTGTCAAAAATGTTTTTCAGACTGTCGAAATGCAACTGGTAAGCGAGAGGGTTTTCGCTCCTGCTGACCTACCATAGTAAGTTCAAATTGTATAAATTCATTTTATGTACATAGGTGTGTCATGAGATGAAGGTTTTTTTATTTTTAACTAACAAGGACAAAAGAAAAATTGTTGGTGTTCCCATGTAGATAAACAAATAAGGAGGATAGCTACCAAAAAGAGTCTTCTTTAAGTTCTCCAGACTCTTTAAAATTGAAAACACCGGTGAGTAGGAACTGGCCCGGGCTCAACAAAAATCCACGAGACAGTATAGAGAGTTTCCTTTAAGTTTTTCAACTCTTTAAAATTGAAAATACCGGTGAGAAGGAACTGGCCCGGGCTTGACAAAAATCCATGGGACAGTATAGAGAGTTTCCTTTAAGTTTTTCAGACTCTATAAAATTGAAAATACCGGTGAGCATTAACTAATCTGGGCTCAATAAAAATCCACAGAAAAGTAGTAGTTAGGATTATTATCATGTTGTAATAAAAGAGGAAATGCCAACAAAAGTGTGGTCACCTTGGCTCCAGAAGAAAAGGAGTTTTGTCATCTCAGTTACTGGTCATTACAGAGTACCCTCCTATTACAAAGATTTCCTGCATTATTCCTCTATAAACTTTGGCAACTGCATGGTTTTTCAGATGGATTTGACCATAGAAACACCAGCTATTTCTATAAATCATTGTCACCAGAATCAGTGTCAAGATTTTTAAGCTCAAGAAAGTTCATTTTTGTGCTTATCTCGCATATATGATCACCTCTATGTATGAAGGGCCACCAAATCATCTTGTTGTGCCTATTTGGTATCGGATCCTATCTAGTATAAAAGAAGGGGCCCTGCGCTATTCTGGTACCAACTGCAAATTTTACACATAGGTGATCTGGCACTCAGGTAATCAGGTGATCCTATACCAACTACGAATTTTACACACAGGTGATCCAGCACTCAGGTAATCAGGTGATCCTATACCAACTGCAAATTTTACACACAGGTGATCCTATACCAACTACAAGTCTTACACACAGGCGATCCGACACTCAGGTGATTCCGTATCAATTACAAATTCTACACACAGGTGATCTAGTACTGGTAATAATATGATGGGTAACTTTCATCATGTTTCCAAGTCGCTGTCAAATTATTAGTGCGAGGACATACATATTCGACACTTTTTTTTTCGTTTTATTTAAAGGAATTAGACTAAATATGTGTTTAGAACATCTAATTTCTCTTGGATCATGACGTACCCCTATTTTGTCACAAATCTCTGTAGAAATATTAGACCTCACCTCCGTGAGAAGGAAGTGTCCTACGAAACATCAATAATGCAAAATCACGATGTATTTTATCGGATCAAACTCCCTCTGTCTATCTGATAAATAAACCCCATGATTATTTGTCGTACTATATGAGTCGACATGAAACATGAATCTCACCATATCAAGTAATGATCCCAGTCGATTTCATATACACGAGTCCTAATCATAATGGCCACCTCCTTTCATGAATATCGTCTGCCACCAAGCTTCCCACGAATCTAGAAACCATTAGTAGATCTGACTTACTTCGCCATATCATCATGAGTATTGACGCAACCATTGTATTATACACTTCCATTCATAAATGCTCCTCTGGATGGCTCTACCATCCAGATGAGCATTATTTACCCTTATTGTCACACTATCTATAGACACCATATGCCTTCGTATCCCTTGTATGTTTCTCCTAACCGATACTCTATCCTCCGGTACTCAACCCTTGACCTTTTGTCCGTGCCTTATCCACCCAAGAGAATTGCTTAAAATAGCATGGGGGTTGACAGGCATGAGCCAATATTTCAAATATACAAAGAAACAATAGAATATCAGGCTTGTAAGAAAAAATATGAACAAGCAGGGTGGGTGCCATTCTTGGAGAAATTTAAGGGCCATCATGAGGAAATTTCTCTCATTTTTGCACAGACATATGATGGAGAGAATGTGCATCTTGGGGATGTAAAGTTAAAAATTACAGAAGCCACTATAGCAGAGGCCACGGGTCTCCCGATGGCTGGAGAAAGATACTTCAAAAGAGTGATCGTGGACAAAAAGCTCTATCAACAATTCCTCAAACTAGAACATCAGGACCCTGATTGGACCAAGGGCATCCCTCGGAGCTATATCAAAGAAAAATATTGGACAATGCTTATAAGTCTACAGAAATTCCTCACCTATGAGGGAAGGTATGTCGTGACCTTCATTTATCATTTAAATATTTTGTCACATTTTGAGGGAGGACCACAGATAAATTTTCCCCATTTTTTATGGATGATTTTAAAGAAAATTGCAAGACGGGCGAGGTCAGTTTCTAAGAAACCTGAGACTATTCTTCATCATCACGGTTTAATCAAACTTCCAGTTGTTCATGCTCTAAAAACACAAGGGGGTAGTTGGAAGAAATTGCTCCAACAGAGCTTCGCTCAAGAGAAATCCAAGTCGGTCAAGACACAGGAGGTAGGGACACACAGTGAAGGCTCAAGTAGAAAAGAAAAGAAAGGCATGGAATCAGGAGGTAAAGAAGACACTGTTGCACCCAACTCATCTCAGCCCATTGAGAAATTAGTGACAGAAACATTTGTCGTGGGGGAGCCTGTTATATCAAGAAAGAAGACAGCCACTCAATTCCAGAGAGTAAGCTCTACTTCGGTTCAAAGGGGTAAAAGATGAAAGGAGGGCTCAAAACCATGTGGTCAATCAGATAGCATTCCTGAAACAATTATGGAAATTCCATCAGAAGCAGCCAGTCAAATAGAGAAGACCCCTGACTTCCAGTTACAAAAGAAGGGGGAGACAAATCAACAGGGGATTTTACTAGAACCAACTGTAAAACAAAAGAAACAAAAGAAGGGGGAGACAAATCAACAGGGGATTTTACTAGAACCAACTGTAAAACCCCCTCCAAAATCCCCTAAAGAATTGAAAAGTATTTTGGAAGTTACTCGGCCTTCCCAAAGCTTAGTTGGTGGCTTGAAGAAGACTTCTAAGGTGACAAGTAAAAATAGAAAGAAACTAGAAGGAAAGGAGGCACGAGTTCCAAATCCCATGCCTCAATCTTCCAGGTTAGGAATACAGGTTTTCCAGCAAAAGAAAACCCCATAATTTACATTCCAAGCCCGCAAGATAAAGGTCCAGACAACACAGGAGGTACAGGTGTCCAGGCCTGCCCATATCAATAAATCTAAGAAAAGGAAACTGTTCGAAGAAACTCCTACCCATGTCAACAAGTCTAAGAAAGCCTCGCCACCCATACGTAGGACCACCAGAAGTATGGCTAAACAAGAGACAATTCCAAACATACCTTCTCCTCAAAGAGAACCTATGGATATTCCAAGTTCTAAAGACAAAGAGAGTGGCTGGGGAGCTGCCACAAGTGAAACAGAAGGACTAGTAACAATAAGTGAGACGGAAGGATTGGTAACAGAGACTTTGATGGATTTGAGGAAGGGAGAAGAAGCTCAAGAGATGGTAACCAAGGAAGTACTCACACCAAGTCTAGACCATCTGAATGAACCAATATTATTAATAGAAATTAAGAGATTGAAACAAGAAATTGAAGAATACAAAATATTGGACAGGCATATCAAGACAGAGAATGCATAATTGAAGGAGCAGCATGCAGAGGTCTCTGCCAAACTTAACAAAGTCTTGCGATTGGTCCATTACACTAGGGTGATCAAGAAGGAATTGAAGAGTGAATCTTCCGGTGTTAACATTTTTCAATCCGAGGAATGACAGAGGAGGGTCTAATTGTGTAGAAAGTTTTTGCGTATCAGTTTTTGATAATGTTGCATGAGGACATGCAACATCTTTAGCATGGGGGAAATGTTGAGTCTCCATTTTGACATAAGATAATACCCTATATTACCCTCTAGCTAAGTCTTTTTGCCTCTGTTATAAACCTATACTGGACTATTTCCTCCCAAAACACATGCCTAATAGCTATGTCATGTCTACAAGAGGTAATTGGTGATTTAAAGCATGTTTGTTTAACTTTCTTAAATTAATTCGATTGAAAGTGTTTTATTTTGTATAGTTCTAATAATTTGATTTATGAGCAGTCTATCTGGCACTACTAGACACCGTGTTATCTGGTACCGAATCCATTCTGGTACCCAAGACAGTTTTGATCCGATACCAACTCCATTCTAGTACCAAGACATGCGCTATTACGGTACTCCTTGCTCTGTTCTATTCTGGTACTAGACTCACGACTGTGTTCAATCCAGTAACAAAACCTCTATTTCAGAATGCGCTAGTTGGACCTGGATAATGGTGAATATTTCGAGAAGACAGTTGGATAGAAGCGTCTGAGTCAGTTCTCTAGTTGCAAGAGACTCCATCACTCATGCACTTCGTGTCATGAGGATGGAGTCGACTCCTAAAAATTCGATGTAAATCTTAATTCTATAATTTCTCGAACTGTTTAATGTTTATCCATAAATATTGGTAGTATTAGCTTACCTTATATAAGGAATGTTGTGTAGAGAGGAATGTAAGAAATATATGATAAGAATCAGATAGTACTTGTCGTCGTCATGTATGAAGTAAAAGACTGTTGATCCAATTTACCAGCTGAATTAATACAGAAGATCTTTCATGTCAATTCTTGGATGTGAGTGAAATTTTTAGTCTGTTAACTCCTTAAGAGGTTCCTTATTGGTTCGGCAAGGGTCCACTGCCCCAACTAAGGTAAACCTCATTGTATATGTTTTGTGTGTTTGTGTGGATAGTTTACAGCAGAGTGTGTGTGTGATTAGTCTTTATTTCATTCTTAGGATTGAGCATTGAGTTAATCATTTTGGATTGGTGTGTATAAGCAAGTGTTAGATCGAATATACATTTTATTATCCAATGTTGAAGGTAGCTATCTCATAATTTGAAGTGTGGG
>JZKD02S1664206.1:57894-74730 GCA_000966675.3 Picea glauca
TTTGAAGTATTTAGAGATCTTAGAAATGGAATTTTTATGTTATTAATTATTTCCTATATGCAACAGACTTAGATAGGTTACTTGTTCTCGGCACATATGGTGTAATGACTCTTTCAATTACGAATCCCAAATTGACATTTAAATGAGTGTGAGATATACGGTGAACATATTTACGCACCAACAGTGGATTTGTTAGTCTTATACTGAACATGGTAAGAGTCTATCTGTGTGGTTTACAAAGGTATTGCAACATCAATGGGACCCAAGGGTTGGAATCTCAGTCCCACATGAAATGGGCTATGGTCAATGGAGTTATGGAGAGCCCTGTTGTAACTTTGTTGAACATAGGGGAGATTCTCATCCCATGTACGTGGATGCTTAGAGTTGTACATGCACAGGATGTGCACAATCATCCGATTGATGACCCCCATTTGACCGTCTATTTGGGGGTGGAAAGAAGTGGATTTAGTGAGCTTGGTGTCCAACAGTGACCAGAGACTTGACCAAAATGTGTTGAGGAACCTGTTTTCCTGGTCAGAGATGATGATCTATGGTATCCAAAAATGGATCCACACTCATTCGAAGAAGATCTTGGAAGTATCTGTCTATGTGATTTTCTTCTTGCAGGCTGTGAGGATGGCCATCTTCGAAAACCGATCAATGACCACAAATACACAATCATTTACTTTCTTGGTGGACGAAAGGATAGACATGTAATCCATCGAGATGGATTCCCAAGGCTTCTTGGGGGTAGGAAGAGAGGTGTATAAGACTTGCTTCTTGATGGTTGGCTTGGAAATGGAACAGGTAGTGCAAGATATGATATACTTGCTGATGTCCTACCGAATTTTGGGACAATAAAAATGTTTCTAGAGAATGACCACATTTTTCTCAATGCAAAAATGTCCTACCACCTTATTATAGTAGGCTTACAAATCAGCTTTGTGCGCTTGCTTGAAGGAACACAGAGATGACCCAAATAGTATAACATTTCATCTTGAATGTCAACATCGGTGGAAGTCACGCCTGTATCCAAGAGTTTATAGGTGGTGGAAAAGTATATATCGTGTTAATAAAGTTGGGGCCACTCAGATGCCTCATGTCCAAAGGAATGGAGCACAGTGGTGAGTGCAGCCACGGGAGGTCGACTGAGGAAGTCAATAACACTATTTGTGCTCCTTGTTTTATACTTGATGTTGAGATGGCACTGCTACAGTTAGGTGGACCACTTCTGATGGTGGTCATTCTGTAAATTCCCCTGTGTCTATATGAACTGTAGAGGATTTTGATCAGTGTGGATGATCGTCTCCTTTCCCAGAATATAATGTTTCCATTGAAGAAAGGATTATACAATGGAATACATTTTATTGTCATAGGCAGGGTATTTTTGAACAATATATGATAATGTCTCACTATGGTATGCCACCAAATGACCATGCTGAGTGAGAACTGTGCCTACAACATAGTCATATGAATCAATCTCAATATCGAATGGTTGTTGCAGATCGGGAAAGGAGAGTACTGGAGTTGAGCACAAGTGATGCTTTAGATCATCAAATGCTTGTTGTTGTTCCTTCCCCCACACGAAATTTTCCCTGCCACCTCCCTTTGTCATGTGATTGATGGCCCGTGCAATATGGGAGAATCCCAACATGAACCATCGATAGAAATTGGCCAATCCCAAGAATATTCGAAGCTCAGTTAGTGTGGTCGGGGCTGGACAGTCACGGATGACTTGGATCTTAGCGGGATCGACATGTACCATATGCTTATCAATAGTGTAGCCCAAGTATTGGACTATGTTCATGCCAAAGGAACATTTTTCCAAGTTGGCATATATCTTGTGCTGCCGCAGAGTGCTCAAAACCTGTTAAAGATGTCGCATGTGCTCCTCCCAAGTTTTGCTGAAGATGAGGATGTCATCCAAATATACCACCACAAAAGAGTTTGTGAAGGGTCTCAATACATCATCCATCAACCTCATGAAAGTGTATGGTGCATTTGTTAGGCCAAAGGGAATGACCAACCATTCGAAGGGACCTTCTTTGTATTTGAAAGTTATCTTCCAGACATTAGTTGGTTTGATGGGAACTTGGTGGTAGCCAGAAATTAGGTCAATATTGTTGAAGAACTTTTACCCCTTGATTTTTTCAAGAAGGTCATTAATCCTAGGAATTGGGTACCGATTTCTAACTATTATTTTGTTTAATTCTTTCTAATCAATGCAAAGTCACTAGGTCCCATCCTTCTGCACTAGTACAATCAAGATTCCGCAAGGGGATGATTTGGATATGATGTGCCCATTTTGAAGAAGCTCTTGGATCTGAGGCTTGATTTCATCATTTTCCATCAGCAAGCGACAATAGACTGGTCCATTAGGCATAGTTTCACCTAGGGTTATATCAATTGGATGCTTAACTTGGAAGTGCGTCAGTACTCCGGAGTGAGGAGAAGAGGTCTATGTACTCTTCCACGATCCTGTCCACTTGCTTATACTGCAAAGAGAGGCTCTGAGTAGAGGCCATGGAGGTGGTGAAGACCTTCTGCTTATTGTGAGCACAGATCACAAAGAAGATGAACTTCCTAGTTTGTGAAATGACCTTACTTCATTGCTTCGCATACATTAAATAAATAGTGGTAGGTGACACTACCTCTGGTATCTTGTACAATTGTCTACATAAAGTAATAATAACACTGCAGGGTATAGACTCATACATAGCATGACACTTCCAAAAATATAGTTGTCCTAAAAGAAATTCACAAACATCAAGGGGAGAAATATCACACAATACCTCATATTTGAAGGGCTTGATGTTGTGGAGAAGACGCCACTGTTGACTGACACAGATATCTCTTCCTTGGTGAAGCTAGACAATGGTGTAGGGTTGCGGGCATGGCATCGTAGGCAGGTCCAACCGCTTGACAACCTCTATTGAGATCAGGTTCTTCTGACTACTGCTATCAACAATGACATGAAGCCAAGCCCCATTTACCCACATCTTTGAGTGAAAGAGGCATTCCCCTTCCTCTGGTTCTTCTGGTTAGCTTGGATGAAATTTGGTGGTAGCGACAGTGGCACTGGGTTCAGCATAGATAATCCACTTCCCTCCTTCTGGATTTGATTCGTAATTATAATCAACCTCTAACTCAAAATACTTCATCTCGGCCACGAGTGACTGCTTGAAGCGACATTCTTCAGTGTTGTGCCAAGGGATTTTATGGTATTCACCCCATTTTCTCATGTCCTTCTTCATCTTCTCATTGCCCTTCTTGTGTTGCAGCTTGGACTTGTTGTCCTAAGAGTGTCCATATTTTCTCTGTCCCTTGTTGTGTGGGTTTGGGCCACCTTTTCCCTGCTTCGAATGTGAGGAGTTTGCAAATCCAAACTCTTGCCTCTTCTGCTTAATTTTTTGCTCGATCTTGACAACATATCTATAAGTCGTACCCAATGAGGCAATGTACAAAGACTCCATTTTTTTTTGAATTTATCTATGAAAACAGTCACGGTATTTGAGAACCAAATGTCGCTCAGAGTCTTTGATACCCAACTTGGTGTGCAAGGTATGGAAAATATTGGTGAAATATGGTACTGTCTGGTCCCTTTCTTGACGCAGGGTGGTCCATCTAGTGTATTTGTCCTCGTAGCTTCCAATAGGATAGTATTGTTATTTCATGGCATCATGGAAGGAATCCCATGTAGGGGTAACCAAAAACATTGTAGATTCCTCTATGGCTCTTTCCTCAAAGTAAGCGTCCCACTAGTCCTTAGCATGGGGGATGGCCTTGAGGAGTGAAAAAGTAATATTTTCCATATCGGAAAAATTATGGACCAAAAAATACCCTTCGAGCATATTCAACCATTTATCTACAACATCCACATCTATCAGTGCTTCAAATAATGGAATGCAAAAATTTACATGTACCTTGAAGGGGGTTGCATGGCCGCTTGATGAAGATGCTTCTCTTATGGGAAGTCGTCGAAGGATCTATGCAAAGGTGTCCATCATTTTGTTCCTTTGTCGTGCATGGGCTTCCTTAAGCAACATTTTAAAAGGATATCCTTCTCCATCATATTTTTTTTTGTCTACCATGGGTTTTTGTCGGGTTCGGCGTGACCGATCTCGCAACGAATCGATTGGTTTGAGTCCCAACTTATTGTACCCAGATCTTGTTGGGGACATGCACGAAGAAAAAGAAATGAAGAGAAGACCGCTTTGATACCACTGATCCAGATTTAGGAGCAGAATGAATTGATTAATATAATGAATACAATAAACACAGAGATATGAATAAAAACACAGTTATCCAGTGAACAATATCCTCTATTGAATAAATGAAATAGCATGAAACTGTAAAACTGCAGAACTGAAACACTTGCTTGAATGGTGGTAGTTATCTCTGAGAAGAGATGTGGCTGCTACATGCATCCATATGAGAAGAATCATTACAATGAGGCTCCAGATACCTTTTTAATATTACTCATGAATTCCAAAACCCTAGACATCCAAAAACCTAACCCTAGGAGGTGAAACTCCAAAATCCATGTGGGCCCCTATGGGTAAGTTGGTACCTCAAATTCCCGAGGTTGTAAATTTTGCATACGACCTCCGTTTTAGGCACGTGATATCTCATTGGAAAGGTATTTTAGAGAACTACACATTACGCCATCAAACTCTGACTCTGTCTATAGTTTAACTATGGTAAGACAAAAATTCTTTGTTTAGGGCTCCAAAACAGGCCCAGAAGTACAACAAGATGTGATGACATGAAAACATACAAAATAAGCTAGTTGGATTAGGTGAGAGGCCACCAGTATCCACCTGGAATATATGTAGGGATTCAGATATCCCTAGAAGTGTAGAACCCACAATTACAAATAAGTACAGAAGAATGTGTTGAACTAAAAATTGACAGGAGGAGCTAGTTGTAATAGGTGGGTGGCCACCAATATCCACCTGGATCATGAAATGATATTCCCTTCTTCTTAAATACTCCTAGGTCTCATGGAACATCATGGGAGAGAAGAGAGTCACACATTATCTCATCTTGGTACTTAAACAAGAAATTCCCTGGTCCCAGACTAGGATACCCCAGAACACATCTGGGGGATCTAGATCACAACTAGGGTCTTATCCACCAAGGTACACAACCAAGGATCAATCTAAGCACTAAGAAAGGAGTCCATGGAACACATACAGGGGCCCTAGAACACATCTAGGGTCTTATTCCATTAAACAGCTTGGTTCTTGACCAAGAACCCCAATAATACACTAGGGACCCAACTAGGGTATTTTTCCATGGCTTTAACTACTTGGTCCCAGACCAAGAATCCCAGGAGTGTACTAGGGGGCCTAGATCACAACTAGGGTCTTTTCCATCCTACCAGAGAATGGCCCTTACATTTTCATTAATTTATACTTCAATATTTATAGGGATGATGATCATGGGGATGTTAGACCTATTTATACTTCAATATTCATCATATCTAGCATACCATCATTCATATATACCATTCATTTAACTCTTAACATTTATTCTGTATAATGTAACATAACCATTCTAGTGCACGTTGTAAATTAATCTTAACATATTCATTCATTTATCCATTCATTCATCATAAAATACATTTCAAAGAATAAAGAGCACATTCCACACATTGCCACAATGTTTTACCATGGTTCACCCCCCTAGGATACATCCACAAATATTTGGCATTCTATGATTCTTTATTCATCTTCTTTAAAATATTGTGTTTTGTGCATTGCATCATAAGTTAAGTGATGATGAGGCTGACCAATGTCACACCAAGCTCCACAACTTCCGACCTGACCCTCAGTTACAACTCATAGGTCTCCAAAACTGACTCAACATTAGCCACACACTATTTGACCAAAAAATAGTAATTGTGACTCAAAACTCTTCAAACATACCATTGATAAGATAAGATGATCTCCTCGGATCTTACAATGCATATTTATATTATCAAAATGGGTAAAAACCCTTACAAAAAAGACCGAAAACCCTAACCCTAAGTGGATTAGGTTTTTCCTCATAATAACTTCCTACGAGTGAATTTTCTTCAATCCAACCATTTTATCGTTGTGTTGTCCTTCTTTCTACCTTTTCCTTTCTTGTTGCTTGTTATGCTCTTCCTTATTTCCCAACGCACTCATTTTCCTTGACTTCTAGCATGCTCTCAATTTGTGGTCCCCTTTTCCACTATCTTCCAAAACTACTGCGCATTTCCCCAAAATAACTTGCTCCAACAAGCCCCCAACACTAACCTATGGCTCATCCTGAGCCACTCAGGCAGTGTTTTCCTCCTGTACTGACTTATTCAGTGCCTAAAATATGTCTTTCAACTTTTGTACTTATGATTTTTCCTGCGCACTCCTTTCTACAATTATTTCTACCAACTATGTTATAATGTATTCCTTCAACACTTCTACACTCTCCAAGTGTAACTTCTATATCCTACCCTTTGTTGCTTCCAACTATGTAATCATCGTTTCTGCCCCTTCTTGCAATGGCTCTAACTATGCCTGCCTTAACTTCTTTTCCACCTAGATTGACTTCATTTTCGCTTGCAGGTTCTTCATCTCTTGTGTACTCTTCATCATGTCTACTATAGTCATACTTTTTTGTCTATGCTTCAATTCATGTACTGCAGTGTCTAGGTTGCCCTCCTTTTGTCTAATTCTTGACTCTTTGCATCTTGCAATTTTTTCCACATCTGTGTTGTACAGTTGTACAATTATGCCATTCTGTTGATCTCCCCTTCGATGTTTTATGTGTATTCTACATCCTTATGTTCCCTTTGTCCTTTAATCCCTGGTGGAGTGTTAGGGATCACCTTCTCTACCAGATATATGATTTCCCCTATGTACCCGTCCATAGCCTGCACTATTTTTTGGATATTCTCTTATGTTCTTAACTTCTTTGCCTGTGTGTTATCTAGGATAGTTTAAAATACATCCTCAATCCTTTGTTCTATTTTCTCCATGTGTTGTTTTTCTTCATCCCTCTCAAGATGCACTTGGATGAGGGATATTTCCAGTATCTCCTTTTCCTCCCTGGATGTCTCTAAGTTTATCGAAACTTTTCTGGACCTTTATTGGACTTCATTCACAACACTAATCTGCATCTTGTATAATTCCTTGGTCTAAATCTTGGACAACATCAAGTCCAACTGATCTATATCTTTCAAGGGTTTATGCATCATGTCTTTGTCTATTTCTAGCATCCCTTGGTTGATGTTTATACTATCTCCTTTTATTCATGGGATTTATTTTGCTGCATTGTTCCTTTTTTTCATGCTACACTGATATGTATGATTTCCAAACCTTCCTTAACCTCCATTAACTTTTTCATTAATTCCTCTCTTTGTGACTCCATGACATATAATTCTTCTTCTCCTCGATCTTGCACTTTGTCTGCCACCAATTATGCATCGTCACTAGTTATTGTAGGTTGAGGGGTCTTCTTGTGCACCCTCATCTTTCTATATTGTCCTCCTATCTTCATCATTGATATTCTCTTTGGTGTTGTCTCTGTCTGCATGGAGTTCTTTGCCTCTGGTAGGTATCCACTTTCTTTCTCTTGCCTAAGGATGTTATCCTTTTTCTAATCTTACTTGTTTGTTCCTCTTGCTCGCTCAATTTCTAGTACTAAGGCCTTGGGTATTGTTTCCTTCTTCCTCTACTTCTTTACTATCACCCTACTTTATGTTGGCTAAGTGTAATCTGATGCTTTCCTGATATTCGCTATTGGACTACTTGATTTTCCAGTTCCTTCTTGTTTCTTTCCATTTGTTCCTTTCCCTTTGTTCCTTTCTTTTCAGCCACTCATGCCTTCCAGTGATCTAGCCATTCCCCTATCATCCATTCTACTTCTTCTAATGTGATATAGTACTGCATCTTCAACCATTTTTTATTTGGGTCTCTCCTTGTTTGTATTCACATCCATATGTTTAGATGCTTTGAAGTGTTATATCCCTTCATTCTCCTTCACCACTTCTGGTGAGATCCTCCATGTGTCTTCTATATTTTCCTATATCTCCTCAAGATACATGCCAAAAATTTTGGTATTATCTTTCCTCTACTTAGGATCTGTATTGTACCATAGGATTATATAGCTTGTTGTGCAACACCTTCCTCTCTTGTCACAAAAGGCTGATTATTTTGATTCTTCCTATGCCACTAAGGATATAAAAATAAGCAATCAAGAGTAATGGAACTTTATCCCATAATCCTGTGCATCTCTGCAATCCTTCAAAAATAGGTTGAGAAAGTATGTTGCCCAATTGAGTACTATCCCCTTCGCGCATTGTGCAGTTGTTGCTACCACTCCTGTTGGTGCCTCTTCTTTGTGTAATTTTCTTAGTAACTTGCAAGCCATCAACATTTTCTCTAATCTTTTGGTTGGCTCATTTATATTCTTGATAATCATGCCTCTGCTTCCCTTTTCAGTGCCAAATTGATATTTTACTTCTTCTACAATGGTATTTTCCTTCGTCGTATCATCTAAATATTGGTCTGGCTTCACCCCATCTGTTGGAAGACCTATAATTTTTGCAATTAGGTCTACATCAATTGGGACAGGTCTATCCATACACAAAAATCCTCCATGTACTCTCGCTAGTAATTGTTTTATGCAGGCATTGACATCCTTCCCTCTGCAAAAGTGTGGGATTTCTAACAAAATCATGATGCTTAGATTGTACAACCTTGTAATCCACTTTTTAGGTTCTAATATTGGAAGTCCTAATGAGCTTATCCCTTTGTTCTCCATATAAATTTCCTACAAAATCTCCAGAAACTTAGCCACCTCAATGACGTCGTGATCTGCACATCCTCTATAGTTATTACCAATTCTGGAATTTGGGGAAATGACAACAAAATATTCTTTTGTGTGCATTCTATTGTTAATGTTGGCATTTCTTTCTTATTTGATGGACCTGTTGTCTCCTTATGTATTTCTTTCTTCATGTATTTATATGTGTCGTTGTTTTTTTATTCAACCATAATGTTCTTTGTTTCCTTGGGTTCATCTGATTTTGTCTCCTCGTCGTCTTCTTCCTTTTGTTCTCTCTATGGATGCATCGCTCCTACTTTTTTTATGTTAGGGTTTGCTTATGCGCTATGTTTTCAACCTTCTTTCACCTGGTTTACTTTCGTTGCCTCTTCCTTTTGGTTCTGCTCCTTGACCATCGTCGGACTAACTGACTCACTTTTTGGCGACGGGGTCTCATCCACATCTACCACCCCTTTAGCATCCTTCGTCAGTTTGTTTTTTCTTCTTATCCTTCTTGTGAACTATCTGGGTGCTCCGAACTTTGGTGGTGTCATCATTCTAGCTCAGGTGAAACTCGTTGTAAATCTCCGTTGGACTCTTCACAAATTCTCACACAATTGAGCCATGTTTTCTCCTTTACTCCCATTTTTTCGAAATCACACTAAGTATGTACCTTTTCGTGAGTTTCCCCTTTTATAAAATCTGTCATAAATTCTCTATTGTATTCCACATTTTCGATCATTGTTTTTCTTTTTCTTACAGCTTTCCATCTCCTTTGTGTTGTGTTTACATTTTGTCAAATTTTCCATGTGCGCAGTGTCTTGAACTATATCGCACCAATTCATTGTCTATTATGCGCTATATTTTCCAAATATTTGTCTACCACTTATCTATCTACCAACTTTTTGTTGTCTTTTTCTTCTTTTTATAGCTTGTTCTTTCTTTTTCTGGTTTTTCTTCCCCTTTTCTTCTTTTTCTACTTTTTTCTTTTCTTTTTCTTCTTTTAACTCCCACTATATACATTATGTACAATTCTAATTTTCTACGCAACATCTATTGATAGTTAGTAGGTCGACCATCCCTATACAATTTCAGTCGACTACCATTCACAAATCCTTGCATCTCCTTTCCTACTACATCCTCCAGCTGCACATCACCTCCATTTTTGACAAACTTTATCTCATATTTCCCTGTCCAATGCATCCTAAAATTCCCTAGGTGTTGCAAGTATTTACTGTCATAGAGGAGCACTAGATATCCTTCTTTGAAGTTCTTCTTCTTGATGTGTTTGTCATTCCAAGACTTTTCCTTTGCTTTCTGTACCTCCTGATGGAAACGAACTACAATCTTGTCTTCTTCCAATTCCATGAGTTGTACCAATCTTTATTGAATTGCACCTATTTTTGTCATGTTTGTAATTGTTGAAATGTGTAGACTACGTATCAAATACTCTAGAGGAACCACTGCTTCTTTTCCATACACCAATATAAAAGGTGTCTTCCCTGTAAGTTTCTTGCATGTATTTCTATAGGCCCATAACACTGCTAGTATCTTCAAATTCCAATCATCCTTACTCATGTTGCAAATATTGGTTAGGGAATTCTCCAATATATTGTTAAATTCTTCCATTGTCTCATTGTCTTCAGAATGGTAAGGAGTGATCTTATGATCGTGTATCTTGAATTCTTTAGTCATTGCATGGATAGTACTATTGATAAAATGAGTCCCTTGATCACTCATTAGAACTCTTGGGCATCCAAATCTTGTGACTACTTTCTCAAATAAGAAGTGTGTTGCAGTTTCTACATTTCAATCCTTCACTATTGTTGCTTCATCCCATATGGTCAAATATTTCATCATTGTAATGATATACCTGGCTCCTGATCTTCTGGATGATGGATTAATTGGTCCTACAAAATCTATTGTCCACTTCTCAAACACCTTCAAAATTACTTGAGGTATTAATGGCATCTCATCCCTCTTGGATGGATTTATAACCCTTTGACATACATCACAATTCTGGAAATACTCATTTTCAACCTTGTGAAATGTTGGACACCATAATATTGCGTGCAATATCTTCTGCGCAGTAGCTTTCCTTTCATAATGTCCTCCAGCGATTCCTTCATGTGCTTCTGATAAAATCATAGGCCTTTCATGATCCATAACACATCTCCTCGGAATGTTTTCTGCACCAAGTTTGTACAAGTGACCTACAATCAGTTTGTATTCTACAGCTCTAACTACCATATTTTTCTTCTACACAGAATTAAATTCCTTTTTGAAAATCTTGTACTCAAGAATTCAATAATGTCAGCAAAATATTCATCAGCAATATGTATTAAAAATAATTGTTCATTTGGGAAACTATCCTCCAAGTTTCTTGGTTCCTCTCCATTAGTTATCCTAGATAGATGATTTGGACCTGCATTCAATCTTCCAGGCTTCACAACAACTTCAAAGTCAAACTCCTGAAATAAGAATAACCATCTGCATAGTCTTCCCTCCAACACTGGCTTATTGACCAAATATCTAAGAGAAGAATGATTTGTAAACATCTTAAAATGTTGACCTAACAAATAATGTTTGAACTTTTGCAATGCATACACCATATCCAACCCTTCTCTTTATGTTGTGTTGTAATTTTGTTCGAAATCTAATATCTTCATGCTTGCAAATTCTATTGGGTGATGTATATCACCTTCTCTTGGTTGTGTTAATATTTCTCCAAGCGCTATTGCAGATGCATCCACATGCACATGAAATTCTTTTGACCAATCTGGAAACAACAAAATTGGCATTATCACCATTTTCTCCTTCAAAATATCCAAACTATATTCACACTCATCATTCCACTGATACTTGATGTCCTTCTTCAACAATTTTTCCATCAGCGTAGTGATATGTGCATATCCCCTTATAAACTTCTTGTAGTAACCTCTATGACCAAGTGTAGATTTTAACTGGCGCACTAACTTAGGTGGTGGTAGATTCACTATGACAACAATTTTAGTAGGATCAACCAACATACCCTATTTATACACCACATTCCCTAACAGAATACCAAATGGTGTGTTGAAAATGCATTTCTTAATATTCAATGAAATCTGACATTTTCTACACCTATCTAAAATCAATCTTAACACTTCAACATGATCCTTCAATAAACTAAACATTGTGCAATCATCCAAATAAACTTCCAAAAACTTATGAATAAATTCCTTAAAGGAAACAACTACTACTCTTGAAAAACTAACATGGACATTCTTCAACCTGAAAGACACTGATGTATACTAATAGGACCCCCATTCTGTTGCAAATGTAGTCTTGTGTCAATCTTGAGGTGTTATTCTGATCTGGTGATATCCTGAAAATCCATCAATGAATGGATATGATTATTGACCTCCTACATTCTCCAATACTTCATATGTAAATGGGGTAGGGAAGGGATCATGCATACATGCATCATTCATATTTCTTAGGTCTTCATAGATCCTTATTCCCCCTTGATTCTTCTCCTGCACTACCATAGGGATAATCCATTCATATTCTTCCATAGGTTCTATTACCCCAAACTCTAACATCTTATCAATTTCTTCATTCACCTTCTACTTATACACTGGATTCAACCTGTAAGGTTCCTATCTTATTGGTATAGTATTTGGCTTCAAAGATATCTTCATCCCTCCAAGTTCTCCAACAACCCCCTTCATCTCTGAGAACGTCATTGGAAATAGGTCACTATACTCACGCAATAACTCTATTATTATTTCTACTATCTGGTTATCCCAATAATCTCCAATACTTGCAATCTTTAGGTTTTATTTTGTTCCAATGTTTACCTTATTGATCTTCAGTGGTGCATCATAATATTCTGAATCTAGATTTGGACCTTCTGTTTCTCTTTCTCCTTCAACTTCTATAATCTTGATGTTGCATAGGTTTTCTTCTGTTGGATCATATTCTACGACGTGATAACAATGTAGAAGTTGTCTTACTATCTATCTCTTCTGGTTCTGATAAACTATCACAATCTCCACTTCTAGTTCTTCAAAAATACTATCTCTTACCAACTTCAGTGTTGTATCTATCTCTAGATTCTCATGCTCAAATGTAAATGTAATCACAAAATTATGTTGCATCTCCTCCCAATTTGCAGTTTCTCTGCGTTGTTCGAATTCTATGTACTAATTCCTTGGGATTCCTTCCAATGTATGAATGAATCGTTGTGGCCACTCCTCTAGTGGTACTAATCGCCACTGAGTTATACATATTTCTACATTTTCTCTGGGTTGTCCCATTCCATCATACTTCTCCAAATATTTGTTCTCCTGCTCTACGCCAAATCTGATGCATAGTAACCTATTGCATTGATACTAGTTTTGAATCTTCTTCTTATGAGTACCTCACCAATGTGCAGGTGTAGATTTTAAAGAAATATCTAAAACTAGTAACCTCTTACTTTCAAAAACTTCTAACTCAAACTTTGTTAAAAATTCCTCTAAATCATTATGACCATAAAAAGTGGGTGGTTCCCTTACCTTTGTACCAACCCATCTTAGTGCACGTGTCATCCTTGCACATCTTATGGTGGATAACTCATGTAATCGTTACTGCCAATTCTCTAGTCCTGTTTTATATTCTGAAGCACACAAACTAATGCTTCTCCAATTAAGCATTCCATCTACTATCGGGTTGACATTATCTTCTTCTCGTGCAATAGTTCTATATAATTAATTTATTTCTTTTGTAATAAAATTCTCTGTTGCAGGTTCCACATGCCTTCCTCTTTTTGAAGGATCTAATGGTGCAATAACTCTATATTCTCCTAATTCAAATATCATTTTTCTAGTCTTGAGGTTAATAATAGCTTGATTTTCAAATTTCAAATCCAGACCCAATAATGTTGGATATGGTGAAGTGTTATCTACTATGTCAATCACCTCAAAGTCTTCCATAGTATGCACACCATATAGATATATAGGTATGCCCTTCAATCTATTAATTGGTACCACTCTATGTTGATTTGCTAACTTTAACTGAATAGGTGAAAATCTCGATGTAGGTTCTCCCATGGCTTCCCATGTTTTCTTAGGAAAAAAATTTACTTCAGACCCTAAGTCTAATATGATATCACCCATTTTAAAATCTCCAATGTTTGCATTCAATATGAACTCCCTACTTGTTCTTCTCTTCTTACGAACCTAATACTGTCTTCTGTTCTAATTTCTTTTATTCCCCATAATTGCACTTCTCTAATAGACTTTGTAATACTTGTAAAGAGTTTTTATCATTCAACAACTTGACACAAGACCCCAAAAAGTTTCTCATATTACTTACTTGTTCTAAATTCTGGTCTATGTTGGTCTGATCAAACAGGTGAGACATGTCATACACTAGTACATCATCTCATGGATTTATACCTGAAGTAGATGCAATATTTTGCTTCAAAATCTCCTGTCTAGCTTCCTTGAATTTCTCCTTCTCTTTGCGCGCATCAAAATTCTATCGAGGTGTTGTATTCTTCCTGACCCACGGGTACTGGTCCTGATTCTTATTTTTTGCATCTGCTCATGTCTTAGCTCCACCTATAGTAACTATATTGATCTTCTTCCCATCCTCTTCTTTGTTTTCCAAAATAATCCATTGGACATTCTAATTGTTCTGGTTCCTTTTGTCTTGTACTTGAAGAGAAGTTTCAGACAATATTCTATCTCGTGATCTTCTCAACGAAAATACATACATGTCATAGGTGGTTGTGGACAATCCCTTGCGTAATCTCTAGGTTTCTGACAATTGTGACAAACTAATGGTCATATACCTCCTCCAAGTCCTCTTCCTCCACAACCTCCTCCTCTAAAGCCTCCTTAGTTACCTTGATTATCTCCACGTGGTGTATTATATTGTGGTTCCTCATTGTACTTTGGCTACGCATTATTAGACTATGGTGGTGCTCCAAACTACTATGCGTTGTTATACTGCGGTGCTGCTCCAAACTATTGTGTGTTATTATACTACAGTTTCACTGTGAACTTTGCACGTTATTATACTGTGGTTGATGTGCAGGTTTTCCTGTAATTATTTCATCCTACACCCTATAAGTATCTAATGTCCTCTCCTTCATTATTTCCAAGGTTCTACAATCCATGTCTTCATGTTCAACTGACTTGTAAAAATTACAAAATGTAATATTAGGCACCATTTTATACTTTTGCATCATGGGACAATGATAAGCATCATGTCCATGTGTTCTACATATCTCACACCATGGTCCTCCTGTGGGTAAAGGATTTGAAATTCATGTCCCCAAGTAATGCACAAAGGTTGGGAACTCATTCTTATGATGACCTTCTTCCCTCTTTTCCTTTCCCTTATTTTGATTCAACTGAAATGTCAAGTTCTTCAAATCTACTCTTAGCTCTTCCAAAACTGAATCTGTATGCTTATATTGATTTTCCTCCAATTACAAGGCTGCTTCTAGAGCCTCACCCTAGGTTTGGAATTTCTACTTGCTCAATGGATACATCAGATGTGTCAATAATGAATTAACAAATAAATTTCTATGTTGAATATCTGTTATAGGATACTTCAACTTACCTTTCAGTCTTTTGAATTTATGACCAACCTCCGAAATTGACTCACCCGACTTCTGTTTGATCTCTATCATCTCATTCATGAACTAATCCTTTGAACTTGGTCGTTGAAATTCATTGATTAATTCCTTTTTCACATCTATGACAGTTGTAGGCACTCCTTGTGGATTGTTTACTGCAAGGTCCATATATCAGTCTAGTACGTGGTCTCTGAATGTGATATGCAGCTACACCACTTTTATGTCTTCATCTATAATCTTCTTAGCTACCAAAATATTCTCACAAATAAACAAATGCTTCTCTAGGTCCTATGACCCTTCTCCATGAAACTCTGGTAAACGAATAGTTGGATCTACTCCTGCCATTGTGAAGTTTGTTGTACTACCACCTCCGCATAGTGTAGATACCTGACTACTACTAGTTGAACATATAATTTTTCTTGAATTTCCACTTGACCAACATCCTACTAAAATACTTCTACCACTAATCACTTGTTTTCTGAACATTTCTTCTTCTTCATATGTCTTAGTCGCACATGGGGTTATGGGTTCCACACTAATTTTTGAATCTGGAATGGAGAGCCTTCTTCTGCGTCAGACCCTTGACCTTTGTTTTTTGTCTCATATGTGGTGCACAATATTTCCTAAATCTACCCCGTTGCACGAAGATCCTCTACCTCTTCCTCATCATTGTTCAATCCCTCTCGCTCAGCTACTACCCTCTTTTTCCTATTGATATTATACTGGTAGTTTTTTCCACTGCACATCACTCCTGTTGTTTCCATTATCTCCTTTGTCTATTCATCATCCATCATAATGGGGTCCATTTCTTCCTTCTTCTAGCCTCCATCCAGAGCCCTCTCCATATCTCATATCTTCCTTAGTGCTTCCCTGTAACGACCCTGCTTAAATAGATGTATAAGATTATTAATTGTAATTAATTTAATAATCTAACTATCCTAAAAATTAGCTAAACAATAATTATTACTTAAATAACTTTAACTAATTAATTATTATTAATTACTTGTTCATGATTGTCAAGGATTAATTAAGTATTAATTAACTCATTAATTAATAAGGTAAAGAAATAAAAGGAGGATAATAAATTATATTGTTAAATTAAGAGTTACGTACATGGAAAGGGATAGATATTAATCCAAAGGGGTAAGACATTAAATATAGGATAAAATAATAATAAAAGGGATAAGGGGCATTAATGACGAAAGGATAAGAAGGTAATAAATGGGTTAGGTAGGAAGTAAATGAGGGGGAAGACGGTGAAGGAGGGATATGGAGGGGAAGGAGGTTGACGAGAAGGACATTCTACGGGAGATTGGGGGATGGATTTTGGGGGCTCTGGGATTTGCAGAGAGAAGGGGAGTTTTGGAGTGGGATTGTATCAGTCAAGCACCGGGGTTGCTGGAGGTTTTGGGCACGGGGGCCAGGATATC
>JZKD02S1664206.1:122603-142180 GCA_000966675.3 Picea glauca
TTAAGCTTCTCTTAACCTATATAAGCAGGCTCTATGATGGTGAAAAGGGGGAAGAATTGCTAGCATGAAACCTATGATCTCATAGGAAACACACAGCCAGTCAAAGGAGAGTGATTAGAGAAGCTACTATCATCCAGGTTGTGGATCTTTCGAGCAAGGGTTAGACAAAGGGGACTTGACGAAGCTGTCACATTCACATCTACAATTGTAAGTACTGTTGTCATTATTCTCATTAATATGACATGCTTGGCCTGTTTATTTCTAGTTTGTGTCTGATTTTACATGAACTTATCATTGATAGATAGATCTGTTTTCAAGTTAATATCAATAGAGTAGGAAGCAGATGTACTTTTTTTTTCTACAGGGCTCATCGAGGAGCAAAGGATTGGAGCTCAAATCAGAGCGTGCAGGGACAAACGTCAATAAAGAGGTACTTCTATTCTCCTTCCTTCTCATGTAGTAGTTTGTATAGATTTGAAAGGAAGTCAGTGTCCACGTTAAGCACTTTCTGTCTTAGAGTTTAGGGTCTAGCTCTTTGAGGCAATCTACCTGTACGCAGGGAGATTTTCCTACAACAACATTGGATAGTAGTAGGAAGAGGAATTGATTGTTTTTGTAGGTTAATCTCACGGGAAAGCACTCAAATTTGGAGCTCAACCGCCAAAAGGCTACATGGACAACCTGTAGAGATAGTTACACAAATCCTTTCTCTCTCTCCTTTTAACCTATAAAAAGAGGAACATAGGACAAGTATATTAGATTATAGTGAACCATTTATTTTAACTATCTCAACTTAAGGGAACTCGATTGAGGGGAACTTCATCTGTCTACATAAGTAGCTTTTCCACCACAGTTTTTGGCGACCATACTGGGGAAACACTTTGTTCCTCTTGGTTTCTATCCCTCAAATCAATTCCTTTTTTGAGATTTACTTTTCTCTCTTTTTCAATACCATTTTAGTATTTATTTCACCCATTTTTGAGCCTATCTAGTCCATCTCCTTAATTCTGCAGTTTTTTGAGCAATTTTCCTAAGTTTTCAGACCTTACAGGCTTTACCAAAGCATCCCTGACTTAAGGACACCCCCTACAGAACCCCTGAGGAGCATCGTGGACGCCCCTTGATAGCCTATTATGGAGAGTCCTCCCTCTTAGTATGCCTTTTTCTCACTTATAGAGGAGCATCCTCCTTCTACAACATTGGTTTTTAGCCCATTTTTCTCTTATTTGCTCTGATCTTTTTGCTCAAAATTGTTATGATTGGTGTTTGGACCTTGTATTTGGTTCTCATTGGATGAATTTGACTGGAGGAGATTTGTTCCTTACCTTTTCATCTCAATTTTCTATTGCATCCTTTCTTAGGAGTCCTATTACCTCTTAGCTTGAGTGGTGTGCTTTTGCTTGATCTATTTCATTTTCCTTATTTCTGATCTCTTGAGTTTCATTCTCAAGTTTCCTTATTGATTTCATCTTGTGGAACTCTTTTGCGATTTTGTGACAAGTGTGATTTGATATTTGTGGTTTAAGGGTATTTTTTTTCTTGTCTTTCTTTGAATTGTTTTCTTGATTTATTCATTTCTTTTGCTTGGAGATTTGCATCAAATCTTTGAATCTTGTCATTGTTGATTAAGAAGAAAAATGAGATTTTTTTTTTTTTTTTTTATTAAACTTTGAAAAAGAAAAAATATATATATAAATCATTGCATTTGAAAAATTTTGTTGCAAGTAGTAAATTGGTGCATTTTGGTAGTGTTATCTTGGGCATTTTTTAATATTTAGGAAGTGTTCATTGGTTGTTGCATTTGCATTGGGATTTGGGTAGGTTACTTTCTGAAAAGAAAAGAGCAATTCTTCTACCTCTCGTACATAGTGTTCATTGAATGAAAGATTTTCATTTCATTCTATTGTACTTTATTTTGGATTCAAGGTCATCATATCATCAATTTCGCTTCCACATACCCCTGAGTAAACACAAACCTCATAATTAAGCACTAATTAAAATCTATCTAGAAATCAATATTAGGGCTCTTCAAACCAACATTAGCTTAAGTGCAGAGATTTGGATTAGGTGGTGAGGATAACTCTCCAAAGATATTAAAAAAACATAGCATCCTATGTTATGGAGAGAAATCCATTTTCCACGTCATTGTCTTGGGCATCCCTTCTCACACAAGGGTCAATTATGAGGTCACATTGGGACTAGAGGAGGAACTAACCCTGCTTCGTTAGTATTGGTGGTGTGATTTTCACGTATTAAAAAAAGTGTTGAAAGGAACTTGGGGATCACTTGGGAAGACAACCCTATGTGGGCCTTCTCAAGGGAATTTTGGGCCTTAAAAATCCCTTCTCTTGCATGTACAACCTGGACGTTGACTATTTTTCTAGGCTCTGGTGTTGTAGGTGGTATCCTTAGTGACCATTATATTTAGGTCTCTTGTGTGAGGTGACTATGAAGGGGAAAGTATTCACTGTACCTAGGATAGACATTGGTCAAACTCACTCTGGATCCTTGGAGGGTATACCCACGATTCTGTCATGTGGGAACTTTCACCAAGGAATAAGTCTGTTAAGCAAGTCACCAATGTAATTGTTCTACCCACTCTACCCCCGACCCTTTTAATTTTGATTCTGCGACGTTGGATTTCATCACCAACTAGTGGTTTCAATGTGAGAAGGTCTTGGTTTGCTTGCTTTCTTCTTATATTATTTTAGTGTGTGTGTTTTTTTTTTTGCTTATTTGGCCTTAAGCTTGTTAATGTTGTAGTTTCACTCTGTCTAACCAAGGTATGTGTAGGTCTCAGAGGATGAAAGTTTTTCCTCCTAAATATTATGAACCTTTTTCTCCTCATTCACCCAAGGACCGCTCTCGGGGGGAAGTTATCAACAAAGATAATTATTTTGAATATTGGAGTGCAACTACTCCCTTTATTTCTTGCCCAGAGAGACCCACTTTTTAGGAAGTTTTTTCCCCTCGTGCAAACCCACCCTTAACCGATCCTCTGGGTCCACTCCTAGTACAAGGAAAATCCTCCGGGGAATTTGAAACTAATTATCCTCGACTACCATTTGTACCTTTTGAAGATGCTGTGAATATGGAATCAAAACATCCCAACCTGTCAGTAGGATTTACAACTCCTCTACCTGGTCAGAATATTGTCCGAACTGTGTCGAGGACACCCTTAGGACACAAAATCTTCGATAGGTTGCACGTAACCTTCAACCCGATTCCCCACCCACCACATTGGGATCCTTCTCATGCATCTTCACATGCACCTCATATCACCACCTCTGGCATGGCTCCTGCCTTTTAGACTTGATTCCCCACTACCTACCCATTGGAGGAATGTTGGTGATTCATCCAGCCTCTCATCCTCCTCCCCCATTATGGGAAACTTTCATACTTCATCATGTCTCCCAACCGGATCAGATGAATGTGCACCAGACTCACATTCCTACATCGATGCTAGTCTTACAGACTATCCTAACTATCCATGTTCCTTCTTTGTTAGTACCTTCTTCTACACCCTACACTGGGGGGAAACCTCCACTTAGTAGACTATTTCTAGGAGGGGGTCGAAACCCCATGGGATATCAACCTTCTACCAGAGGGATACCTCCATATGAAGGTCAATCATCGGGATTGGGAAAACAGACATTTGTGATTACACCTTCTGCTAAGGAGAAACCTCTGGCTAGAGGCTAATACCTAGCTAGGGGACAATACACAGCTAGGGGGGAACATCTAGTCGGGGGCATGTTGGGTCTTTGTTTTGACACCCCTCTTACATTATCTTACCTTATATCTTGGTCAATTTGACCTCTGACCTATGCACAATTTGTCTATTTCTTCCCCAATATACGTTGTGGCCTTACTTATGTGCATAATGAGGTAACTCACATTGAAAGCGTAATTTATTTGATTTATTAATTAAATTGGGATTAAATGATTGTTTTTTATGCTTCTAATTACTTTGATTAATTTAATAAGCTTTCATGACAAGGATTTATCTCATCCGGTACTCATCCTCGGGGCTCGTCTAGTACTCCGCCTATTCCGGTACTACAATATTGCAACTGTGTTGATCCGGTACTCCGCCTATTCTAGTACTACAATATTGCAACTATGTTAATATGGTACTCCACCTATTATGGTACTCCATCTATTCTGGTACCCAACTTTGTGTTGATCCGATACCAATATATTTTATTGTGTTAGTCTGGTACTGGATTCGCTTCTACAGGATTGATGTTTTGAACGAGTACGTTGGAGATAGATCTAAGAAACTTGTTGTCTGGAAGCATCTTTGGTTCGTTTGAATACCACGATAGACTAGGATATGCTTCATCACTCTTGCACTTCATGTCATGAGGATGAAGCTCTTTCCATGAGATACGATTTGATAACTAATTGTAATATTTTTGCAAACATTTAATATTATATTTAGGTTTTGGTTGTAACGACTTATCTTCTTTAAGAAGAAACTATGTAGATGCTCGAGGAGAGCTTGAATATACTATTATGCTGAGAAACTGAGTTTTGAATTACTGTATGCTTGCCAATTGAAGTAATATGAAGTTCAGTCTTTGAAATTCATGTATATGATTAAAGTGTGTGTTCTGTAATTTCCTAGAGCTGCCTTGTTGGTACGGTAAGGGGCCACTGCCCCAACCAAGGTAAGTCTCTTTTTATTTGTTTGTGTATGGATTGGAGCTGGTCTGTGTGTGTGAGTAGAATAATTGTGTATTTTCAACAATTTTGAGTGAGTAATCTTCCTGAGCACAACATAAATTTCTGAATAGATATTTGTTGATTTTTGGATGAGTGTGAACGAATAGTTTATATTAATCACAGTATATGATTCCATCTTTTTTTTTTCAATGTAAGATTTAGTTGAAAAAAACTCTATAGATGTTCATGATTCTTAGATAGGCAATTATCATTTTCTGAGTTTAGAAGCTTGAATATCTGTGTTGTCTGAAGTAAGTGCAGAAATGACCCAGGATCCATATCTCACCTACATGCACCAAGAATGGAGTGTCTTGTGTAATGCTTCCTTCGTAGGGAAAAAAAATTCCTTTCCAAACATTGATTTTGTTATGAGTGGTTTTTCTGTTGATTATTGTTGAAGTGTGCCCATATATGCTTATTATTTGTTGTCAAGAGTAGTAGCTATAGATAACTGAGTCAAAGTCCATCTTTCAATTTCATGAGCTTGTAAATGTACAAGTCATTATCTAAGCAAGATATTTTGAATGCATGGTTGTTAAGATTTTGTTTGTAAGTTTTGCTTTCTAATTTATAAGACTATGTGAAAGGCAGAGTATTGAGTTTTGAATGTTTCTTCTTTATGCTATACTCATCAGACATGGTTAGATTACCTACTGCTGGCACATATAGTGTAACAACTATGTTGATTATGAATCTTAGTCGATAGTTCATGATTGGTAATATATTGAACATATAATTGCACCAACATTTTGGCGTCATTGTCGAGGAATTGTAAATGGTAATAGGTAGTGTTTTGCATTAGATTTATTTTATGGTTTTGGAGTAGTTTTAATGGAAACTTGAGGGCATGGAGAAGGTGGTAAGATGTGAGGGAAGATCCCACACATCCACTTTAGTGGGGTTTCTCCAAATTCAAGTTGTCCTCTTACCTTTAGTAATTGAATTTTGTGTGAATTAGTATTTATATCTTTTTATGCATAAATGTAGAGATAACAAAGGTAGATTTGTTACATCTAAAATTGCACAAAATTCAAGAAAACTCACCAAAGTTACAAAAAAATCAAGAAAAAACCCCCATACTAACTCAACTAATGTTTTTGCAGGAAACATTCTTAGAGGGGAAAGTTCAAAGGCAGTAATTGGAACTACAACTAAAGGTGCCAAATCTGAAGCTACTATTCAAATTGAAAACATAGTACAACAAGCAAGAAGGGAAGCACTAAGGACCCAATTAGAAGGAAGGGATGGAAAAGAGACAGAGGTAGTGGTAGAAGAGGTTGCATATGCCATTGGGGCAACACAAAAGGTATTGGAATAGTTGGATATACCAACCAACCCAGTGGTTGAACCATCACTTAGTAGGGAGACATCACCAACACCCTACAATATGCTATTTTGAGATATGGCAGATGAAGAGGGAAATGCAAACAATGAAACATATACACTTGGATTCCCAATATTAGACATTACCAGAGATGTTGCTATGAATAATATTCCAATGTCATCACTACCTCACTTCCATGGTATGTCAACAGAATATCTTGATTCATTTTTGTTTGAATTTGATATACAATGTAGGAGTTATAATTACACTAATAGTGCACAAAAACTAAAACTCTTTCCAACCACACTTAAAGACTTATCATTAAGGTGGTTTATGATCCTAGCAGAACACAATATCTTATCTTCAGATGGAATGAAGGATACCTTCCTCCAAAAATATCAAGACTACTACAGACTCAAGGATGCTAGGAATGACATATTTAAAATGCAACAGTCTGAGGAGGAAAGTTTGGAAGATTACCTAGAAAGGTTCCTATATAACTACCAAAAGACAAAACAATTTACCTTAGACATAGCCACAGTGAGGACCATCTTCCTAAAGTTTATAAGGGATGAATGTATCGAGGTATTAAACCTCATGAGTTCTGGAGATGTGTATCATAATTTGTTTGCATACATTGCAAAGTATTGTAAAAGGTACTCTCACAACCAAGCCAAAACATAAAAAAGTGTAAGAGATCCTATAGGAAAACCTAAAAAACCTGCTCCAGGAGGTGTTACAAGGATAGAATTATGGAATCTACTTGAAAAATTCAAAACAAACATCCTAAATACAATCAGTATCCAGTTAGACACCATGAAAATAAAAAAAGAAACAAGAAGAAGAAAATGTTACTTTAGCAATTTTATGTCCTCGGTGCAGGAAGAAGCATGCTGAAAAAGAATGTCCTATTAATGTCATCGAAATATGTGGCCTTTGTACAGAATATCACCCTACCAATGAGTGCCCTTATTTACCTATACTAAAATCCATTTCCAAGGGAGGGGGAGAACCTCAGGAAACATCATATCCCCCCAAGAGAGCAAGGAGACAACAAAATCCTAACATGTTCTACGACCCTACCACACAATACCCACAACAACATTGTATTCCTCCAATGTCTTATCCTCAATGGAAACATCAATAAGCACAAGTCCAACCTTGGCAACAAGGATGGAGAAGCCATGCATATGGGAATGTTCCTTTTCAATCACCAATTCTTCCTACTTCCCAACAATATCCTTGAAATATTTCTCAATTGTTGCCAGGATTTAATTCACCTGCTTTACTTCCACCTTACCAGATGCAACCACAACTCACCTTGACTTTGAACCCAAATCAGCAACAAAAAATACAAGTTGCACCTAATCCAAATCCCCCTCGGCCTACCCCTATTCCTGCACAACCCATCCCTAATACGAACAATAGTCTTACTCAACCTGTACAAAACCTTGAAGCACAAACTTTCCTGACTTATGTAATAACTCCTACTTCACTAAATAAAATTCAATTGAGATCTAGGAAAGTCTTGAATAAACTAAATTCTACATTGGTTATTAGAGAAGAAGAACACATATATGACCAACCCAATGAATAAGAAGACATCTCTATACACAAGGAAATTCTCCCTCACACTCATCAACCATCAGAAATACCTCAGGAAGCTAATCCTCCACCTTATCCAAAAGGAATACTTGTGAAGAAACTTGAGGTACCTCTAGGACATGACTTAGAATTTGAACTAAGGAATGTATGTGTAAATATTCCCCTACTCCAATCCGTTAAAGATATTCCTATCTATGCTAAAATTATAAGGGATCTTTGCATCAAAAATACTATAAGGAAGAGGAAGGAACCTCCTGTCATAAAAGTGGTTGGACAACTATCAGAATTTATATCAGAAATGCCATCCAAATATAATGATCTAGGAAACCCAATGGTGACTATAGAAATTAATGGTATGTATTTTTTAAAAACCCTTATTTATCTAGGATAAACAATAAATGTTATGATTGTTGATACTATGTGTAGGATGCAACTAAATCATTTAAGGCCAACACAGACCTTACTAGAATTGGCAAACAAATCAATCATCAACCCAGCAGGAAGCCTAGATGATGTAATGATTACCTTAGCTTCCTGGGAGTATCTTGTGGAATTCTTGGCAATTCATTCAAAATCCTCAAAACCTGGGAGTCCATTTGTGCTTGGTCGACCTTGGTTGGCCACTGCTAATGGATTTATTAGTTATTGGTTTGGGGAGATGAAAATTTCTAATGGAACCCACATTCAGAAACTTGTTCTCTTTCCTCCTACCTAGCCAGCCACTAATTTTCTAGTATGGCTGGAGAATCCCTATGGGGAGGAGAACTATTCTCAGCTCATGTTAACACTTGATCAAGAAAAGGGAGTTCAAGAACAAACTGAAGAACAAATTTTAAGCCTATTTTTAACCAATGCATAATGCATTAAGTATCCTCAATCTTTCCCATAATTCACACATATTTGAAGCCCTGAGTTCCAGGAAGTTTGGCATCCCTCCACTTCTACATTATTTACTATATCAGAAATAAGTGAAGAAGAGAAGTCAAATGTCCGAACTATTGAAATCAGTCCTGGGAAATCCATGTGTATAAATTCTAGCCTAGAATCAAATCAACAACAAAAATTGATCTGTATGATACAAGGACAATCCAGAGATTTTGCATGGGATTACTCCGATATGAAAGGAATTCACCCTGATACTTGTATGCACCATATTTACACCAATGATCAAATCAAACCTGTTAGGTAGCCCCAAAGGAGAATGAACCCAGCCTTAAAGGACATAGTGAAAGAAGAGCTCCAAAAACTTCTGCATGCCAATTTCATTTACCCTATTTCAGATAGCAAATGGGTGTCTCCATTAGTCATCGTCCCTAAGAAAAATGGAAAGTGGAGAATTTGTGTGTAATTTAGGGAGATGAACAAGGCTACCTATAGAGATTATTTTCCCTTACCTTTCATAGACCATGTCTTGGACACCTTGTTTGGGAAGAAGTACGTTTCTTTCCTAGATGGGTTTAGTTGGTATAATCAGATCCAAATTTCCCCTGAAGATCAAGATAAAACCACATTCACTTTTCCATGGGGTAATTATTCTTATAGGGTTCTTACCTTTGGGTTGTGTAACGCCCTTGCCACCTTTCAGAGGGATGTCCTAGCCATTTTTTCTGATTTAACCAATGACTTTGTAGAAGTCTATATGGATGAATTCACAGTATACGGGGATGATTTTCAACAATCATTGGACAATTTGGAGAAATAATTGATCAAGTGTAAAGATACTAATATCTCCTCATCCATGAAAAATCTAGAATGATGCTCACTGAGGGGATTGTCTTGGGTCATCATATTTCTGATACTAGCATACGGGTATATCCTGCTAAAATTGACATTATTTCTCAAATAAAAATCCCTAGATCACAAAAATAAGTTAGAATCTTCTTGGATAATATTGGATATTACAAGAGATTTATTCAAAACTTCACAAATTTGGCTGCCCCATTGTTCAAATTATTAGCAAATGAGGATGAATTCCATTGGGATGAGCAATGTCAGATTTCTTTTGAAATTTTAAAGAAAAATATTTCCAGTGCCCATGTGTTAAGAGGACCTAATTGGTCTCTTCCCTTTCATATCTGCACTAATGCCCCCGATACCACTTTGGGAGCCGTTTTAGGACAAAGAGAAAACCAAATCCCCTATTCTATCTACTTTGTCGGCAAAAATATATCCCCTACTTAAGTGAATTACAATGTCACTAAAAAGGAATTCTTATCAGTGGTTCATGCCATTAATAAATTCAGACACTACATAACAGGGTATGAGGTTTTTGTACATACAGAACATTCATCTATTAGGTTTTTAATGAATAAGCCTGTGACAAATGCTAGAGTTACTAGATGGCCACTATTATTACAATAATTCAATATTACTATCATTGACAGACCTGACAAATATAACCTTGTTGTTGATTTCCTATCTAGACTCATTCATACAGGTGATAATGCCCTAGTGGATGATAATTTTCTAGATGAAAGTTTGTTTTTTATTTATACTTACACTCCTTGGTATGCAGATGTGGAAAACTATCTTCTGACAGGGTCAGAATTTGTCCCTTCGAGAAAAACAAAGGATTATTCATCTGAGTGCAAATTATATGTGGCATGATGAATTTCTATATCGTACAGAACCTGATTTGGTGATTAGAAGATGTGTACGAGAGGATGAGATGTATTATATCTTCAAAGCCTGCCATGATGGCCCATGTGGGGGACATTTTGTTGATAAGAGGACAACATAAAAAATACTACATACAGACTACTATTGGCCAACCATTTTGAGGGATGAAAAGAAATATGTGGCTAGTTGTGATGATTGTCAGAGGATGGGAAAACCAAGTGATGAAATGCCTCTCCAAGATCAAGTAGTAATTGAACCATTTTAGAAATGGGATTTGTACTTTGTAGGCCCTATCAACCCCATGTCTAGAAGAAGAAGGTATATATTGGTTTGTACAGATTATGTGACTAAATGGGTAGAGGCTAAAGCCTTGTACTCTTCAAATGAACAAGCAGTTGTTGATTTACTATTTGAATACATCTTTACTCATTTTGGTGTGCCTCGAGAAATAGTGACAGACCAAGGAACTCAATTTACCTCCAATTTGGTTAAAGCTATTACTGAACAATATCAAATTAAACATAGGAAATCCTCAACTTATCACCCCCAAGAAAATGGACAGGTAGAATCAACCAACAAAGTGATAGATGTTATACTTACCAATACAGTTCAGTTACACCATAAAGATTAGGTGGATCAGTTTCCTGAAGCCTTATGGACCTACAGAACAACTTGGAGAAACACCACAAGCCATACACCTTATGAATTAGTGTATGGGAAGCAGGTGTTGCTTTCCATAGAATTTCAAGTAAAAACTTTTAGGACTGCTATGCAATTGGGAATAGATTTGGATGAAGCCTAGAAACAGAGGATACTACAGCTAAATGAACTTGATGAAATCAAAAAAAATGTTCTCCGGAGGACTACACTTATTCAAGAACAAAGGACCAAATGACATGGCAAGTATATTAAGAAGAAATATTTTCAGTCTGGTGATTGGGCCCTTTTATATGACAGTAGGTTCAAGAGTTTTAAAGGTAAATTTTCCACTCGATGGTTGGGACCTTATGAAGTAGACACAGTTTATGACAATGGTTCAGTAAATATAGAT
Organism: Picea glauca; assembly: GCA_000966675.3. Lineage (NCBI taxonomy): Eukaryota > Viridiplantae > Streptophyta > Pinopsida > Pinales > Pinaceae > Picea > Picea glauca. Next base: position 133,931 of record JZKD02S1664206.1, read on the forward strand.
AATATTGATGAAGATCAGACCTCCTTTGTTGTGAATGGGAATCGATTGAAAGTCTATCATAATCCTCTGTCTAAAGTTGATTTTATCAAACAAATTCTTCAGAATTCAGAAATGCAATTGGTAAGAAAGAGGGGTTCCCCTCATACTGAACCACCACTGTAAGTTTTCACTGTGTGATTTAACTTAATTTTGTACATATATGTATATATAGGTGTGTGTTAGATAGTGATTATTTTGTGGTGTTACTAAAAAAGGCTTAAGTTGATTATGTTCTCATGTAGATAGGAAATAAAGAGGACGTTTTCCAGAGGTGAGTTTATTCCTTTACCCAACCCTGGTAGATTACTCATGGGAAAGGAGCCAAAAGGAGTTTTCTTTAAGTTTTTCAGACTCTTAAAAATTGAAAACATCGATGAGCACTAACTGACCTGGGCTCGAGAAAAATCCATAGGACAGTATAAGGAGTTTTCTTTAAGTTTTTCAGACTCTTAAAAATTTAAAATACCGGCGAGCATTAACTAATCTGGGCTTGAGAAAAATCCATAGGACAATATAAGGAGTTTTCTTTAAGTTTTTTAGACTCCTAAAAATTGAAAATACCGGCGAGCATTAACTGATCTGGGCTCGAGAAAAATCCATAGGAAAATATAAGGAGTTTTCTTTAAGTTTTTTAGACTCCTAAAAATTGAAAATACCAGTGAGCATTAACTGATCTAGGCTCGAGAAAAATCCACAGGAAAGTAGTAGTTAGGATCTTGTTTTCAATAAAATGGGAGTGGCAATGAAAACAGTGGTTTTTTTGGATCCTAAAAAAGGAGGTTCTGCACCTCTAAAGGAGGATGTCCAACTAAAGTTTCCTTCTTGTTACATAGCTTGGAACCCATTCATTGAATTATTTTGCCTCAATTTTTTACTTCCATTGCAATTTCAGATTTTCTGTACCAGTGTGTTGTTTGTTGTTTTACCTATATGGTCCTACAACATACTAAATTCACATGTTATCCTCCATAAGCAACAGCAAATGCCAATAATCACTACAAAATGTAGCCTACAAAGTTCTAGTTTATAGAATACGCCACTAGGTACCTTATCCAATTATTCATTGTGTACCGGAATAAATCTCTGTGTTGTTCTGGTACTAGATAACATCTATGTGTTGTTACAGTACTACAACAATTTTTAAGCAGTGGTCCAGTACTAAGATGTAGTCCGATAGTGATAATGAAGCATGGTATCTCTTATTCTTTACTCAATAATTTTATTGCTTGATACAAATGTTTCAGGTAATAAGAGGTATAATCTCACTATTTATTCATTTTGTTAAGAATCATGCTAATTGTGTAGTAGACATGTGGTTACTCTCATGCATCTGCATTAAATCAATTATTACAAGTTCCCTACCATGAACTTATGCAAGTCCTCGTGTATCTTTCCTGCTAAAGAAATCATTCTCAAGAACTCAAAAATTTTGATGGGCTGGTTGTAGTATGTTTAGAGGCACGTAGTAATTATACTACTAGCAGGACCAATTCCGTTCTCAAACACTCTTTTCAAAGACTCTCATTCATATGATGAAGAAATAAAATCGCGCCATTAGCCAACATTACACCGAGTTAATAATTGGCTTCAACTATGTCATAATACACGTTAAATCCACGATTATCTTATGATCATGATGATGTCGATGGTTGCATAATGGTGAACTTCAGTCACATAGACCCTATATCTTGTAATCATTTCCCAACACTGTCGTGAACATGCTATAATGCAATTCTTGATATGATCTTCCAAGTTATTATGGATACAACTTACCCTTACTCTCGCCATCATTATAATTGATTTGACCATTTTAATTCAAAATCCAATCTATAAACGCTCTTTTGGATGGATTCTCCATCCAGATGAGCATTATTTACCCATTTTTACGATATGATCTCCATTCATATTGTTTCTCTACCCCTTTGTACCGTTTTCATACTTTGTTCTCTTTTGGTACTCCACTATCCGCTTCCTTGCTCCGATACTAAACCCTCATCCTATGTTTCATTGCCTCATACACTATGATAATTTATTTTAATTCAACATAGAAGTTCATAGACACAAACCAGTGTTCCAATTATATATGGAGACACGGGAATATCAAGCTTGCAGGGAGAAATTTGAGCAGACCGGTTGGGCCATGTTCTTAGAAATATTCAAAGGCCATCATTAGCGGGTATCTCATGCCTTTGCTCTTACTTATGGCGGCGAGAGTATTCAGTTGGTGGAATTTAAATTGATGATAACAGAAGCCACCATAGAGGAAGCTACAAGATTTCCTTCCTATGGAGAGAAATATTTTAAGGGGGTGATCGTCGACAAAAGGATTTGTCCAAAGTTTCTAAAGTCGAAACACTAGGATCTCTATTGGATTAAATGGATTCCTCGGAGATGTATTAAGGAGGAGATGTATTTGTTGATGGTGTGGAAGTCAGGACACATGCGCCATAACAGTATGGGCTCGTACTAGGGCGGATAACACCTGCGTTGAGAAATTCTTGAACAATTTTCTCAATTTAATTTGTTGGGAAAAGGGATGACGATAGGGACGGATATTGGGAGGAAGTTTGTCGGGGACAAGGGGAATGAAATGATAATGAAAACCATGGGAAGGAGGGAGTCCTTGGGTAGTGGAAAAAAACACTTGATGTTTAGAGAGGATGGATTGGAGGTCCTGCGGCACAAAGGGTATCTCAGTGGCTTGAATGGCATGGAGTTGGAAATAATGTCAGAATGGCCTTTTTTGAGAATATTTTCCATGCGATGGGAACTAATGATCTCCGGGGAACCAATGGTGATGCCTTGGGACTTATATTTTTGGCCCTCCTGGTCGAATTGCATGGTTAATTCCTTAAAATCCATGAGAATGGGACCCAAAGTCCTTAGCCATTCTGCACCCAACACAATGTCACAACTACCCATGTCGATAGAAAACATATGAGATTTCATGTGGTATTGACCAATTTGGATATGCACATTTTCACAACACCCTCCACATTTCATGGACCCGCCATTGACAATAATGATTTGAAAATTATTGATGGCAGGGATATAGCAATTAGTTTCTTGGCCAATGTGGCGATGAATAAAATTATGGGCTCTTCCACTATCAACAAGAATGATGACCTACCTATGCTTAATCTAACCAATTAGCTTGAGGGTTTGGGGAGCAGAGAAGTGAGTGAGAGAATTTAGGGAAATGATTGGTTCTACTTCGGAATGGTCGAAGGGAGGGATCATGTCAATGGGTTCAGGTGACACGGCCACAAGGGGAGCCTCAACATCATCTTCTTAAACATCCTCTGATATGGCCATAAAAAGATTTTGTTCCTTACACGTGTGCCCATGAAAATATTTTTCATCACAATTATAACAAAGGCATTTTAGTTGGCATTCATCTATTTCTTCCCTGATCAATTTATGGATCTTTAGTGGAGTAGAAGGAGGAGTGGGAGTGATTGGTTTAGTGCGAGGAATAAAGGAGGGTTTTTTATTTTTAGAAGAGACAACTTGTTGTGCTTCCTTAGGTATTTTATTGGCATCCACCCAACTATGAGGCCGAGCCATGAGGACATGGGAATGAATATCATCCTTGAGGCCACTGATAAAACATTCTCGGTAAAAAGCATCAGACATGCCCTCTGTACGGAAATCCAATTGCTCAAAAGTGGCTATAAAGTCTTCCACTATGCCAGATTGTTTCAACTTTGTCGAACGGCCTAAATGGTTGGTGTCAATGTCAAAGTGTTCATAAATCTCTACCACAAAGTGTGTCCAAGCCACATACCCTTGCCGGGCAATTTTTCTCCATTTCCACCATTTCCAACATTCTTGATCTAGATGAAGAACACCATACTAAAGTTTGGCCAACTCGTCTGTAATTCCATACAAAGAGAAATAATGTTCCATTTGAGGTACCTAGCCAGTGGGATCTGAGCCATCAAATTCAGTCGCATCCACACGTGGAAGGTGTAGGTCACGGTGAAAGTGATGGGGCTGAAAATTATGGGAATGAGAGGAAGTTTCATATTCATTTTGCAAAGGTGGGTTGGATGAGGGAAGATATGCAAGGATATGCATCTTGGCGCAAATCATCATAGTGAAGGAGACAAACTGGGTATTGAAGGATTCAAGCTAGGTAGCGAGGTCTTGTTTTAGTTCCTCCATTTTGGTGTCAATGGAGGAATGCATTTTTTTATTTATGGTGGACACATTGGCAATGATTTGTCTCACTTCTTGTTGGGTTTCTGTGAAATTAGAGTGCAAGGAATTGAAGCGAGCTTCCAATTCTTGGCTACGAGTGTGGGCCATGATGAAGAGGGAACACGAAAAGGGGTGAGTGGGACCACACAAAAAATGGTTTATGGGTGAAGTGTATCACAACGATCAGGGAGACGAGTGGAATCCAATGGGGTAAATCCCAAATAAGGGTTTTGGAAGGGGGTCGGGTCCATGAGAAAACAAATTGTTGAAAAATGATAAGTATGACTGTGATAAGGGTGAAGAGAGGAATCCAACAGAATATGTCTCAAACAATGGTGCCAACAGGATCCAGACTTTTTTTTTACTCCTTTGGAGTTATACTCCGATATGAAGAATATTGCAGAGACGAAATGCCCAAATTCTTAACAGGAAGAAATGTGTAGTAATTTCACAACCCGAATGTAGGAGACATAGTTGCACGGAAATAGATCTTGTCTGTTCTATTTTTGTTTCTATCCCAAAGGTTAGGGTATTCAAGGGTTCTACAGACAAGGGTTTTCCCTGTGCTATATCTCTCTGATATACGTACGGGGTCCAACAGTAGTAATCGGCCCAATATCTCAGGGAACCAACTAAGGAGGCTAGACCATGCCCTTATCCGTACTACCTGACTACCCAAGTACTAGATATTATCTTCCTAAGTGTTGTTCTCGGTGGCACTATAGCAGTCAAGAGGTCGATCGCTTTATCTATGGAGGGCTTCGGGAGATCTAGGTCGATCTATATACAGGTGTTGTCTAATGCGCTACCACTCGAAGGGCTACCAAGAGGGGCTACAACGGTGGCTAACAAAGGTGCACTTAAGTACCACTCGTATTTCCTGTGTGTATGAATCCTTGACCTCCGGTTTATGCGTGTAACGACAGATCTCTATAGCTTAAAGACATCGGAATATGTCTCTACCCTGAAAAAAAGTTGAACCCACAATTTTTTGCCAAGGAAGGTGCTCTGATACCACTTGTAATATTCCAAATATAAAATAGTATGCAGAACAAAAATAATTAGCTATAAATGGAAGATAAACAATGATATAACCAGAACTATACCACAATAATACCATAATAATACCGAAATAACACCAGAAAGAGCACTTTGATTACTGAGAGAAATGTTCATTTGCCTCTTCGAGGGGCAAACCTCCAGCAAAGCAAGGATCTATTACAATAATATCCAAGACAAAACTTCTCATACCCTCTACTCCTATTTATACAAAATATGTCTATCCAAAAGAACAATATAGAGGAAGATCCTTTTAGAAGCAGAAGCTTCTATTAGGTCTTCTTACATTTGATGTGTTCTTCCTTATTGCTAGGCCTTATTAATATTGACCTTTATTACATGGAAATATAGTATTCTACCTACGTGAGGGGTTAGGTCCCTAACATATGAAGTCCATGGTTACAAATTATCGCTTCCATTCAAGAATGGGAAAAGGCTGTAGCAAACTAGTTGGATGTTTGTGTTCATCCTTGACCTTTTGACATTCAAGACATCCAACAATAAAATCAACAACTTATTTTTTCATTCCTGGCCAATAGTATTGCTTCTTGACTGCGACAATTGTCTTTTGGTAACCTAGATGTCCAACATAAGGAACCTTATGCATTTCTGACAATATCATACTCTTCAACTCTTAATCATTCGGCAGATAGACTATGTGTCTATACATGAGTATCACATCCTCTGTCAGCTCATAGCCTTCCAAATTATGCTATGACATACATTTTTGTAAGGTCGCCTTTATTTCCACATAGTGTGAATATTTTTTAGAAACTTCTAAAATTATGTCACACAAATCCAATTTATACATGCTAATTGGTTGTAACCTACATCTCATGCACCCTCTTGTTGAGTGTGTCAACCACCTTGTTATTTTTCCCTCTAATATGCTTTATGTCAAAGTCATACTCACCGAGGAATTCTAACTACCTTCTTTTTTTGGCATTTAAACTTGGTTGTCAAAACAAATACTTCATGCCACTATGGTTTGCCCTCAACTCAAATATTTTACCCATAAGATAATGTCGCCACATCTTCAAGGCATGCACTATGGCTACCAATTCCAAGTCATGAGTGGAATAGAGCCTTTCATACTCTTTCAGTTTACTTGATTTGTAGCACACCACATGTCCATTCTGAATCGAGACTCCATCGATTCCTTCCTTGCATGCATCCATTGTCACACACCCACTACCATAATCAATTTTTTGTTGATTTCTGCAGAATCAGAGACCCCGAAATATCTACGGAGGCCTAGCGTAAGCTAGCTCTTTCTCTCTCTCTGCTCCCATGTGATCACGAGTCATGATCATAGGTCAAATAATCATGGCGCCTCTTTGTATTTCATGCCTCGACGCTACAGGGATGTCGAATCGTTCGACTCTACAACTGCTGAACCCCGGCATGGTTAGTGACTGGCCAATAGGGACGAATCCCTACAGGGTTAGTAAATGGCCATTAAGAACGGCCCTGTCGTGCGGTTGAGTGGAGTATAGGTGGTGAGAGGGGAAACACGACACGGTGGGAGACGTGACAGGAGACGGGTCCCACTTCACACGCCACACCATTCCGAACCCCCCCCCCCATTAAAGGAAGAATGGCAGGGGGGTCCGAAATTCACCTGAATGTCGTTGATCAAGGCGAATAAATCCTAATCGTTCCATAGTCGCGCGTTCGATTACGGACCCCCCCCTCACCACTAAAGGAATAACAGCAAGGGGGTTCCAGAATGAAGCTTCAGTCGTAGATCTGGGTGGGTGGACTTCCAGATCTACTCGCCACTTACCCTAAGGCGCATTCACGCCCCGGCTTAAATTTGGCATCTCTTCCTCACATATGACAATCATTATAGACCCTAAGATCCTCTGAAATAATCTCGTCTGTTCATCGGGACTTAACCACATGCTAACATCTCGATATTTATAAGTCTAGATTTCGGGTTTGAGAGCATGAGGGAACATGCCCTTCGGTATCCCAAGTGTCGAAACGCCGAAGTGCCAAACAAGACTAAATAGGTGATTAGCCCCTTGGGTTATGCCTTGGTCAATATGACCTCTTCCCACATGACCACACTCTCTCTCCCGTCGGGATTTATCAAGGCGAGAGCCCGACCTCTTGTCAACAGAACTCTCAAATCCCCGATCCTCGATTTCCTGAAACAAGTAATCTCTCGACACGTAGCCTTCTGAAATCAGTTGGTCTATGACTGCTTCGGGGTTTTACCCATGGAACATCCTGATCTCTCGTCACCAGAACTCCCGAGTTCCCGACTCCCGATTTTCCGAAATGGGAGATCTCACGACATGTGGCCTCCTTTAATCGAATGATCCATATCTATTTCGGGGCTTTCGCCCTTATTCACTGGGGGTTTAACCCTTGGGTATCTCCTGATAGATCCAATGGCTGTCGGGTTTTCCAGCCAAGATCTGATGGCTCAGACAGGTTCCTAACTTGTGTATTCTCCCATGACTTTCTGGATGGGGAAAAATCAATAGTCCAGATGTCCTCATGGACCTTGGGGATCTACGATCCCGATCTCTTCGCTACCCATGAAGACACAGAAAGACAAATTGGTAAGGCATTTAACCCCCTACTTTATCCTACCAATCTAACGGTCATGGGTGACCACAGATTTCCCAACGGGATCTCATCCATCGATCAACACCTATTCAGGGTTAAGGCGCTTAACACTCCAGTTTCTTCTTCCGATCTGACGCCCGTGAGTGACCACCGATCTCCCGATGGGATCTCATCCATCAATTTGATACTTATCATGGATTTCTTAAGGCCTTGCACCTTCACATCCTTCTTCCAGGTTCTTGATGGGATTTTCGAGAAGGGTATCTCTATGGGGAGGTTTACCCAGGGTACTATCTGAGGCAGATAAGGGTATCTCTCTCCCGAGAACCAGGTGTGAAGTCTGAATTAGATCAGTATGCATATAAATAA
>JZKD02S1664217.1:0-29261 GCA_000966675.3 Picea glauca
CTTTACACAAGAACAACTATGCAACCAATTCGACTTACATCTACATGTACAAGATACTATTAGCAACATAAACTTATTACAATTACAACATGTCATATTTATAATCTTTACTATATGCAAAACCCTAATTCATGGTGCCCCAAAATAGCTACATATCCATGAAGATGATTGGTTGCAATCTCGTGAATCTTGGGATCATGTTATAGTCGACTACCAATTGGATACTAGTCAACTATCCATTCGGTTGCCACTCGACATCATGTTGACCTCCTATTGGTTGACCTTTTGAACTTCTTGGTCAACCTACAACTTTCCGGTCGATCACTTCAACCTTCAACTTAACCATCGACTCTACTTATATGTCCAATCAAACATTCACCCAGTGGATCCACCTTCACTAGCTAGTCGGTTAGACTATTTTCCATTGCAAAGAATATAACAACCCAACATTATACCACTTTTTTTCTTCTTTGTTGATACAGGAGAACTTGAACTTTTGTTCACTGACCCAGAAAAACAATGCCCATTGCCTCTCTACACTAAGAGAACTTCACAACACTCACATACTTGGTCAAAGAGTCTGCTATGTTTTCCAAAGTGTCTACTTTCTCCAACAACACTGTTTTGCGTTCCACCATGTCTCTCATGAAATGGTATTGTACATCATTATGCTTTGTTCTGGAATGGGAAGATGGGTTCTTTAACATAAATATTTTACTTTGACTGTCACAATTTATCTTCATGGCTCTTTACTCAAACCCAATCCATGAACACAATTTATGTAGCCATTGTGCTTCTTTGCTTCCATGGGTGGAAACCATGTATTCATCTTATGTTGTTGACAAGGTTACGACTGCCTATTGCTTACTCATCCAGTTGATTGATCCACCAAATATCTTGAACACATATCCACTAGTCGACCTTCATCAATCCATATCTCCAGCCCAATCGACATCGATAAATCCATGTACATTTACTTCCATGTCAATTTCAGGTTTCCCTTGGAAGCATATAACATATTATGTTGTGCCATGCAAGTAAGTGAATAGTCTCTTGATAGCAGTCCAGTGCTCTTTCCTAGGTGTCAACATGTATTTGCTCAATACTCCCACTGCAAGAGAAATATTGGGTCAAGTATAAACCATTGCATACATTAGACTACCAACATCACTAGCATAGGGAATATGTTCCATGTCCTCTATCTCTTCATGTGTCTTTGGACGCTATTCAACAATTATTTTTTCTCCCCCAGGAATCTGTACCTTGACCGATTTGCCCCTACATGTTGAAACGCTTTAAGATTGTTTCAATGTACTTACTTTTATTTAACCAAAGCTTTCTAATTGTCGATCTCTCTTGATCTCCATTCCTATAATGAACTTCAATGCACCAAGATCCTTCATGTTGAACTTGGAGGACAACCGCATATTCACCTCCTTTATAGCATCCATGCTATTATTGATTAGTAGCATGTCGTTGACATACATAGCTACATATATGAAACAACCACCTTCTTCCTTAGAATATACATAGTGATCAACCTTGATTCTCACAAATCCTAAACTAAGGATGTATTTGTCAAAATTTTGGTACCACATCCTTGGTGATTTCTTTATACCATAAAGGAATCTTTTCAACTTGTACACCAGCGCTTTCTTGCTCTTTATTGCAAATCCTTCAGGATGTTTCATGTAGATTTCTTCTTCCAGGTTCCCTTATAGGAAAGTTGTCTTCACATCCATTTGCTCTATCTCAAGGTCAAATGTTGCAGCCATAGACATTAGAATTCTAATGGAAGTTAATTTTTCAATGGGAGATAAAATCTCACAGAAGTCAACTCCCTTGACTTCGGAATACCCTTTCGCTACCAGTCAAGCTTTGAATTTCTTGAATTGACTTGATGCACTCAAATTTTTCTTGAAAACACACTTTCTACCAAAAGGTTTCATCCCATTAGGTAGTTTGAACACATCTCATGTCTAATTCTTATGCAAGGATTCCATTTCTTCGACCATGACTTCCTTCTAGAGTTTACCCTTTGTCGAGTCGATTGCCTCCCTAACTAACTTGGGATCATCATCAGTGGCAGATAACACAAATGTAGAACAAAAATCAGGTGGAATATACCTTTCAGTTGGTTTCCTTACTCGTTCAAGCCTCCTTGCAACCATATTCGACTATTCCACCTCTTCATCTGAATCATGTTCTTCGTTCCTCAGTTCAAACACCAGCTTCTCTAGATCTTTCTCCAATTGAACCTCTTTAGACTTGGAAGTTCCTTCAATTTCCCTAAATACCACATCTCAATTGTAAATTTTTTCCTCAATTCTATATCCCATAGCTTATATCGTTTCATTCCATCCTTGTAGCAAATGAAAATACACTTGACTTCCTTATTGTCCAACTTTTTCCTCTTTTCCTTTGGAACATGCACAAATGCATCACAGCCAAAGAATCTGAGATTTGAAAGTGAAGTATTATTACCAAACCATACCTCATGTGGAGTCGATTCAACTAACGCTAATGAAGGAGACCTATTTACCAAATATTTTGCAGTGTCAACTACCTCTGCCCAAAATTCTTGTGTGATCTTGGCACCACTGAGCATGCTCCTTTCCTTATTCATCATTGTCTTGTTGATTCTTTTAACAACTCCATTTTTCTCTGGGGTATATGGTGTGGTATTTTGGCATGCTATGCCACATTTCTTATAGAAGTGCTCAAAATCCTTTCCACATAACTCACCTCCATTTTTAGTTATTAGCACCTTGATCTTCTTATCTATCTACTTTTCCACAAGAGATTTAATCTCTTTGAATTTATTGAAAACCTATGATTTCTTCCTCAAGAAATATAGCCATGTCTTCCTAGAAAAATCATATATGAAGGAACCATTATGCATAGATCCTCCTAGTGAAGGGACCTATATAGGCCCAAACACATCACTATGTATCAATTCCATAATCCATTTTTCCCTTGTGTCTCCAAATGGGAATCTCACACGATTTTGTTTTCCATATATGCAATGATCACAAAAATGGACTTCCAAATTGCAATCCGGAAAACCTTCAACCACACCTTTGTTGTGCATAGCTCAAAGTCCTTTTTCTCCAATATGTCTCATCCTTTGGTTCCATAACATGGTCAGGTCAACTTGATGAAGAACAATAGAGTTAATTGGAGTTGATTGAGTCAAGTTGAGTTGAGTCACAATTGATTGGACTTCAGAAACAACAATATTGTTGCATCCAATTGAGTCGACATTCCTTAACAACTTCTATAGTGTTCCAATACAAACTCCTTTCATTAATACCATATCTCCCTTGACCATTTTTCATGTATCCTTATGAAATAAAGTGTGCACACCTGCATCACTCATTTTGCTGACATATATCAGATTTCTTGCCAAACTCAAAATATGTAGCACACCCGGAAGGGTTCTACTCTTTCCATCCTGTTGTATCAATCAAACTCTTCCTCGTCCAACAATTTTAGTTCTTGAGTCATCCCTCAAGAATATGTCTCCTCCTTCATGTCTCTCATATTCACAAAACCATTCTGTGTGAGGTGTCACATAAAAATATGCACTTGAGTCGATCAACCAAATATCATGTTTCGACCATGTACTAGTCGATGCCAAATACACATGTCTCCTTTATCTAGAGTAGTATTTCTCTTAATCGACTACTTCTCATCGGATATTGAACTGATCTTAGTTCCTTTCGACTTGCAGTCTCTCTTGTAATTCCCAACTTTACTGCATTTCTAACATCTTCTTGTCAACTGAATCGAGGATTTATATCTACTCTTCGACTTAGAATTTCTATCGGTCGACCTCCCACCATCAATTCATCCTTGGTCGATCCTTCCATGTTCTTCCATCTCATTTCTTCTGACAACAGAGATGCAACCATGCCTTTAAGTGTTAATGTGGTTGAATTACTCCAAATAGCCACGAATAAGCTATCCCAGGAGTCTGGAAAAGAACACAGCAAGCTAATACATTTCTCCTCGGTGATTTTAATATCCACACAAAATAACTGACGTATTTGCGCTCCCATGACTCATCCTCAGAAGATACAACTTCTTCCGAAGAAACAACTTATTTACTAGGGGTTTTGACTGGTACAATATTCCCAAGTTGTCCCACAATTTATTTGCAGAGTATTCACCTCAGACATTCAACAATATTGAATCCACAAGACAAAGTTGAATTATACTCCTTTCCCTCCTCTTGAGTTTCTCCCATTCTTCCTTTGACATACCCGTCGAAATTGTTTTGAGACTCACAACTACCCATTGTTCTCGATCTACAAGGAGATCTTTCATTTTAAGCTTCAAAAACTCAAAATTATGGGCATTGAATTTTTTTATCTCTATCCTCAACATTCTTTCAAGAAAAAATTAAATATCACTGACTTACAATTCCCACTGGACCTAGGTTTATATTAGATCCAATATCTTCCTAACCTTTCTCTGATAAGACTTGTACAGAGAAACAAACGAGCTCTGATACCACTTGTAGAGAAAATAACACTCACACTAAACCAATCGATAAAGAGAAGAAATATTTGAGTAGAAAATAAATGACCATCATTCCTTGAGCATCTCATGCTTTCTTGTTGTCTTATTCATTCATAGAATAAATTTTTACATGACTAACCTTGGTCTACACCTAATATATAATCGTAATCCTACTCTCTTGCTTTACACAAGAACAACCATGCAGTGAATTCGTCTTACATCTACATGACCAATCTATTATTAGCAGCATCAACTTATTACTATTACAACTTGCCATATTTATGGGCTTTACTACACGTAAAACCCTAATTCATGGCTCCCAAAAATGGTTACAGATCCATGAAGATGATTGGCTACAATCCCGTGAATCTCTAGATTCTATTACAGTCAACTACCAGTCGACTACCAGATCCATGAAGATAATTGGATGCAATCACACGAATCTTGGGATTCTATTACAATCAACTACTAGTCAGATACCATTCGACCTACAATCACTCTCCATTCGGTTTCCACTCGACCTCCTGTCCATTGGCTTTTCGACCTTCCCAATCAACCACTTCAACCTACGACTTTTTGGTCAATCACTTTGACCTTCGACTTAAGAATTGACTCAACTTATCCATCTAGTCGAACATTTACCCAATCGATCCACCTCAACTAGCCAATCGATTAGATTATTTTTCATTGCAAAGAATGTGACAACCCAATAAGTACATCCTAACTTTCATGGATTATATTTCACTTTGGATTGGAGTTGTGCCATTGACCATAATAAATTAGGAAGTGATTATTCAATTCCTGGAACACCATCTGATCACCGAGTTTTTCATTCCTTCAACACTCATTTTTTATAATGCTACTTTATTTTTTAAGATAAAAACCATATCTATATTTCACATTAATATACAAAAAGAGACAAATACATTAAGTTGTTGGTAGAGGCATGTCCTAAGAGGAAACTGGTTCCTTTACCAATGTGGTGTCATCATGACTGGTCTTATAGTTTATTACCAAAGGGTTTATATCCTACAAAAACATAACTTCATACCCATCCATGTTCATCTAAAACAACAAATTATATGACACTAAACTGAAATTGTAAGTACATGTCTAACCAGTATTAAGCCATAGGGGGAGGTGGAGTCTCTTCCATATCCAATTCCAGAATCAAATCTTCATTGTTTTCTTGCTCCTGTGTTGTCCCGAAAGGATGAGGGTCCTCAATAATTTCTATTGGGTGGGATTGTGTGCCCACAAATCCCTTAGAGTTTTCCACGTTCTACTTTCCTTTCTTCTCTTCCCCCATTGGAGTGACTGTGATGGAAATGCCAAAGACAACCTTGTAGAATGCCTCAAATTTCCCTTCAAAAATTCATATGGTGTGCAGGATATTTTGTTGCTCATCATTATTCTTCTCAATTTCCCACCATCCAATATACTTCCAACATCTGAAAGTATTTTTTCTCCCTAGTGCATGAAGACCCAAGGTCTAACACCTAGGAACCCACCTCCTCCCCCAATTGTTCATCAACCATATTTTTATGCCTATATCTGACTGCGCCTTCCACCTCCTAAACCTGCTCCTTTTCCAAGTTGAATAAATTCTCCACAAACAAGCACTCTTCCTCCTAGGCTTCATGTTTTTCCTGCATTGTTGTTGGTGATTTCCTCATTGCGACCGTGTTTCTCATGGTTATGGTCCTTCGCCTTCAACTGCCACCTTGAGCTCCTCAACTTGACCTCGCCACCATCTCAATGTTGGGTATGTTTTATATTATTTTCATGATTGTGGGTCCCCATATCAGTGGTTTCTGGGGCAGAGCCCCCGGAAAAAAATTAGGGGTTTATTCGCCAAATTTTTGGGTGGCCTTTCACCTTCGGCGGAGGGGATTTTTTGACTTTAGCAGTTTAGTGGCACATGGTATTTCAACCCATGGTTTTTTAATTATGGTTAAGGATTTAAGGTTATAATATAATCTGAGTCAATGGATTAAGGGTTTTTTGGATATTGTAGGATCCTATATATTGGATTGTAAACAATGAAGTTGGATCATGAATAGAATTAGAGGTCAACTCTAAAATATGTTGTTGGTTTTCCCAGTTAGGTTTTCAGGGTAAATCTTTGTGTTTGTGTGATTTCAATTGTTTTATTTTTTGTGTTAAGAATATGTGTGTGCATTGCATTATTGCAAAAGGTTTAAAACTTAAATTTGGTATCAGAGCAGTTATTGGATTCAGGGGGACGCCTTTGTGGTTAAGGATTTGGATCAAGTCTGTGATCAAGCTTGTTTCAGTGGGAGCTCTGTAGTATCGATTCTTGTGGTGAAAAGAAATTGCAAGCAGGTCAAAAATAGAGATCAAAAATTTTAATGGGAAACGTTTTGAGTTGTGGAATATCATGATGGGTGATCTTTTGGTAGACAAAGATCAATGGGTCATTGTAGATTCAGGTACTACACCTACGAGAATGTAAACAAAAGACTAGACAAATTTGGATCATAAGGCAAAGAGAATAATCTGGTTGTGTCTCTCAGATTCAATATTACCAAATGTATCAAGGGAAGCTACAACCAAGGCATTATGGAATAAATTAGGATCTTTGTATCAATCTAAGTCCCTCGTAAACAAACTTTTCTTGCAGAAGAAGATGTACAACCCAAGGATGAAAGATGGAGACTCAGTAACAAAGCATCTGAACGCCTTCAATACTGTGGTAAGTCAACTATTGCCTGCAGATATTAATATTTTTTATGAAGATAATTGTATCACTTTATTGTTCTTTTTACCATACTCATGGGATAGGATGGTTGTGGCCATAGGTAATAATGCAACTAATTTAAGTTTAGATGATGTGGTCTCATCCTTGTTGTCAGAGGATATGATGTGGAAAAACATGGAAAGACAAAGCACATATGCCTTATTTGTAATAGGATACTCCTAGGAAAGAAATAAAAGTAATTCCTTGAGTGGGAGATCTAAATCTAGAGGAAGATCTAAATCCCCAAGAAAATTCCTAAAGGTATGTTGGAGGTGTGGAAAACAAGGGAATTACAAGAAACAATGTAGATCCAAAAGTGTTGAGAGAGGGAAGGGAGTTGATGATGCCCCTTCTACATAAGAAAAAATATCTATAGATGGAGGGGATGTGTACTTGGATTCTTCAAGCACACATGTGGATCATGAGGCATGGTTGGCCGACTCAGGTGCATCATTTCATATGACCCCTCGCAGGGAGTAGTTTTGTTAGTATGAAAGGTATCATGGGGGTGATGTTTTTTAGGACATGACTCAACAACCAAAATCATAAGACAAGGAAAATTCAAGTTAAATCTCATGGATGGTAGGATTAAAACACTCCCTAATGTTCTGCACATTTCAGGATTGACCAGAAATTTGATATCTACAATCAAGATGTAAAATGCATGCGTAAAAACAATGTTTGAAAAGGAAACCTGTAGGATGATTCGAGGAGAAATGGTGTTGTTAAGGGGAGTTTGGTTTGGAACTCGTATAAGATGTTGGGAAGCACTACTAGTGATGGGTGCAACAGTTCTGTTGTTTATGAGATTGGAGTTGAAGAAGGAAAAACTCCTACACTCTCTCGAGAAAACACTATGTTGTGGCATCAAATACTGAGGCATATCAGAGAGAAGGGGATTCGAGTACTATATGGTAAAGGTATGGTTGAATTTATGTATAATTTCTCTTTGGATCTTGATTTCTATGAACATTGTTTATATGGGAAGCAGTATCACGCCCAAGATTCTCCTCTGGTGCTACAGGGGCAAGGGGAATTTTACAGTTGGTGCGCAGTGATGTGTTTAGACCTGTGATGATTTCATCACTAGGTAAATCTATGCACTATATCTCGTTTATAGATGACTTCTCGATGAATACATGGATATATTTTCTCGAGAATAAATTTGAAGTCTTTGACAAATTTAATGAGTTTAAAGCTCTTGTGGAAAATTATATAGAGAAGAAAATTAAGGTGTCGAGGACAGATAATGGTGGAGAATTCTCTAGGAATGAATTCAAGGATTTCTGTAAGAAATGTGGTATATCAAGGTAGAATACTAATCTATACACACCTCAATATAATGGAGTTGTAGAAAGGATGAACATGAAGCTAATGGAAAGAGCAAGGAGCATGCTTAGTGGTACCAGGTCGGGACATGAATTATGGGTATATGCATTGGACATTGTATGTTACCAGTAAATCGATCACCCTCATCAACATTGGATGAAATGACTCTACACGAAGTATGGATTGGTAAGAAACCCTCTTTGACATGTCTCAAGGTTTTTGGTTGTGATTCTTATGTGCATGTTCCAAAGAAAAATGGGATTAGGAAGGATAAAAATGATGAAAATTGTATTGTTATTGGCTATAAAGATGGTCTGGACGGTTATAAGATTTGGAACCCAAAAACTAAGAAAGTAGCATATACTCGGGATATGGTATTTATAGAAATCAAATATGTTTTCAAACAGGAGGTCCTACCAAGGGAGGAAGAACCATAGAAAATAGAGTTTTAATTGAAGGATAATGAATCAGACTCTACAAAAGAACAAGAATAAGAATAAGAAGAGCCTCATATTCCAGTATTGAGGAGAACAGTTCAAGAAAGAAGGCAACCAAAAAGGTGTGCTCACCCAATTTTCATTCAATTTTTGCTTTGTTTATAATTGATGATGATCCTAGAACTGTTAGGGAGGCATTGGATTAAAAATATGACAAACTTTGGAAAAAGGCCATGGTTGAAGAAATGGAAACCTTGGACAAGAATGAGGCTTGGGATCTAGTGGAGTTGTCGACTGGAAGAAATGACATAGGAAACAAATGGGTGTTTAAGAAGAAATTTGATGTAGAAGGTAGAGTGGAGAAATACAAAGCTCGATTAGTAACAAAAGGTTATTCCCAGGTAGAGGGAATTGACTTTGATGAACTTTTTTTTCTTGTTGCCAAGTTAACTTCTATTAGATTTCTTTTATCTTTCGTTGTTGCTTTTGATTTTGAAGTAGAACATATGGATGTGAAGACAACATTCCTACATGGGGATCTAGAAGAAGAAATCTACATGAAGCAACTAGAAGGATTTGCAATGGAGGGAAAGAAAGAGATGGTATGTTGGTGTTCTTCATTACATGAACTAGTAGAAGCACTTGTGGTTTCTTCATCATCCAAGAGTTTCTTTACAAGATCGGTCCCTTTAAATTGCTCAAAAATTTTACCATGTTAATAAATTTCAAAAGGAAATTCACCATAACTTACCAAACCTCATCCTCCTCTAAATCCATGATGATAGTTTCTAGAATGTCCTCATGCAAGTGTACATCATCATCACAAGATGCTTTTTTTGGAACCGAATGGAATGCATAGTCTTCAATGGGTTCTTTGTTAAGATCTTCATGAGGTGTTGCTACAAGGTATTCAAAAATAGCATTACACTTCCCCTCACCTAGATTTGAAACCTCATGTACACGTGGCTTATGGGATGAAAGAGAAAGTTGATCATCCTCGTGAAATGACATCATACTTCCTTTGAACTCTTCATTCTTCAGATCTACAATATATTCTTCTTCTTAAGGTGCAACAATATTTCCAGGAGTTTGATCCTCCTATTTTCTATTTCAATGTCAAAGGTTAATAACTCATTTGATAAACTAATGGGTTGGTCCCTTACCAAAGAATTGTCCTAAGGCGTATCTTCTTTCTTTACATGGACTAGGTTCAAGCATTTCTTTTATATAATAGAAACCAATGAGTTTGGTGCATCATATTTATATTTGAATTTGGAAAGCAAAACATCCAAAGGATTAATGTGAAATGAAAACACCAAACCATCAAGCTTTCTTCTCATTCCATGGCAAATATTGATCATAGCATATGCATTGAGTGATCCTTCAACATGTTCTTCTTCTTCATAACTAGAATCCCAAATCCTACAAAATACTTTGATCAAACCTAAAAATGAAGATATCTCCTTTGGACTATGACAATGAAACCATTTTAATGCTTAATTTTTCAAGATAATTACAAACATCCTCATCATGATATTCTCATGGATGACATTGAGATATAAAATAAGTTCAATGAATGGTGAAATATGTTGTGCATCTAGAAGAGGGTGTCCATGGAACTTCGAAGCACACACAAATCATCTTGGAGGAGGGATCACATTTGAATATCTTGGGATAACCAAGAATTATAATGGGGAATAATATTTGGCATTAAACCATTCCTTCATCCATGATGCCATACTTCTTTACATCAAATATTCAAGCTAATATGAAATTTGAAAAACATAACTCTCATACCTTATTTTCAATATCAGTGGAGTCGCTAGGTAAGTCTTCAAATGCCTTCAATTTTGTTGGATGTCCTCACCTCTACATAGAGAAAGTCACTTAAAAATATTCGGKAAGAGGGCTTCATTCCTTCATGGAGTCGTTGGATGAGAATAAGATCTTCAAAGAAATTCTATCATCAAATCACCGCAACCAATCTACTGAATATTGARAAATAGACTTTGTCCCTAGCAACAACACCAATTTATTACCTCCCAAACCTATACTCAAAGATATTAAAATCCCTCAAACTAAGTACAATCCTAAAGGCACTTAGGAAGATTTTCAATTGTCACCACAACAATTCTTCCTTCAACACAAGGTGAATTCCCTAGTAAGAATGTTCTAGATGCTCTTTAGAAATAAAGGGGATGGTGGATTGCCAAAACCATTATTGTTATGAACATAAATAAAATAAATATAATATAAAATATAAATAATATAGATTAATAACCAATAAATAAATAATAAATAATTACCAATTAAGAAAACATCTCTTCACAAAAGGGCACCCTTGCATGGGTGTATATACGTACCCTTAATCTCATTGTAAACATCTTATATTCATAATCTCATTTTAAATATTATTATGATTATATTCTCAATTTGTTGTGCACATAAAATAACATCTATACTCCATTTGGTATCAGAATGAAACCTTGGGACATCAAGTTAAAGTCATAGTATGTTCAATATAGAAACTATAAGTGTCATTATTGAATAAATGAAGATTAAAATCATTGAGGACCTTAAAATTTCTATAAACGAAATAATTGAAGAACCTAAATATGAGAATTGTATTGAAATCAAACCTTGCCCTAAGGAATTTGACCATGTTGAGGGAGAAAGGAGACAAATTGTTTTCCATAGGGATATTCATATGAGTTGCCTTGCAATCATGGAGCTATATGACAATGATGAAATGAACAAAAAAAGGAGAGGTCGTAAATAATTTGTGTAGGGTAGGGATTGTAGAAAAACATGCTGTAGAGACTTCGCAACACTCGAGGATAAGCAATGAATTCAACACCTGCACATCTCAAAGCCACTGTTAATGATTTATTGGATCGATAGAGGATCAGAAATTATTGCTACGTCCCCATGAATTGAATTTAGCAATTCAAGGAAAACTCACAATCGTTAACTCGAGAGAGGGTTTTTTATTTTTGAGTAGGTGAATAGCAGGATGCCCTCCGGATTCGATCTCTGATTTGGAACAATGGGTGCAACTTACCGTGGGCATGTTGGCAATGACGAGGAAGGGTCAGACTCCTCCCTCGTCATTGCCTCTATCCCTTGAAGTCATAACCCATGTAGAGCTGGTGAGTCAAATCTTCTGTGTGTTGCATTATGCAACGCTCTTGAAAGTGGTAAAACAAAGAAATCAAGATGGCTGGCTTGTGAGGGGAAAACTAATGTCTTCGGAAGCAGAAGAGATCATGGTTATGAGATTCTTTGAAATGCTTGAATACATGAGCATTGGCAGCATAGGGCGTTTAAAGATCATGAGAGTCACAAGTGGCAATGGTTATACATTTTTGGAGGCATTCTACAATGTTCTCTCATGAACCGATCACATTGTTAAAGAGTTGCACAAGCCAGAAGATGTGCAGCCTGATCTGATAATGAGAAATAAAATTGAGGAATGGATCTTACATTACAATCAGGAGCCTCACTTCAACATCGAGGAAAAAAACTCTCTTATAGCATTTACATTTTGTAATGAAGGAACGCAAGGTGGGTCTCCTACACGAATACGTAAAGATGATGAAAGACAAACGATGGTTGTTGTTGAACGGAGGATCCATCTGGAACGAGGATTAAAACTTGAAATGTATGAAGTTTTAGTTCAAAGAGAATTTAGAGAGTTTTTATCTCAAATGCAGGAGATTATAAGAGAACTTGGATAGCTTGAGGAACGATTAGGTCTTACTTGTGAACCCAACCGTACAAGAGCCAAAACTCGGAAAATAGGGGAGAGGATGGTACGAGTTATCGATTGATGGTTCCATTTTCCTCATCAAGCTCCCAAGAAAGTGCATGTTGAGGTAGATAGGAGAATAATAGAACTGTACAGCGGCACGCGACCTTCGATGTGACCATAGGTACCACCTGACATGCATCTTCAATCGGGTGTGAATCGAACCAGTTTTTCCATTATGCCCAAGAGACATATATATGGCACCAAAACCTATGGCAGAAGAAGCTATGGTTGTCCAGCCATTAATGGCTTGCGAGATCATATTGTTGGAATAATGATTCGTTTGTATGTTCTATATTAATTATTGTTATTCATTATATATAGAAGAATTACAGTTAGAAAAATATGCTTGAGAGATTTATGGAGAGATTGTTAAGTGAATTGAGAAGTGATTGTTGAGATATTATAGGAGATGATATATTTCCAAGACATCTCCTCTCTATGTATAAATGTATGCTTTGATAATGAAAAAGTTTGAGTTGGGTGTGCATTATTGAGAAATATATTTTCTATATTAGTTTGATGATGTAATTATTCATTTGTTCCATTAGGAAGAAGCAAAGGTCAATATCAGAATCAGAATTAGAAATGACATCCACAACAATCACAAAATTATCAAGGAAATGCATCTACTTCAATAGGAAGAAGAAGTCTAAATCAGTTCAGAGGAAGAAGCATAGAAGGATCTCATGGAAGAGGAAGAGATAGAGATGGATCTCGAGACAGGCAAGGACCACAGTGTTATTATTGTCATAAATTTGGTCATCTTGAAAGAGATTGTAATGCAAAATTGCAAGATATGGAACATAAAGGTGCCAATATAGTTGTTGAAGAGACAAGGAATGAGAAGCTTTTCATATCAAATTTTATGGAACATAAAGAAGAAAGTGAAGCTTGGTATATTGATTTGGTATGTTCAACTTATATGACATCACAGGAGGAGTTGTTTAGTAGAATAAATGACAATTATTATGGTAAAGTTATATTTGGTGGTGATAGTTTTTCTGAAGTTAAAGGGAAAAGAACAATTATGATTCCAACATTGCATGGAAAGAAGAAGTTTATTGAGGACACGTTGTTGGAACCAATGTTGAAGAAGAAACTAATTTTTGTAGGAAAAATGATGGAGCAAAACTATAAATTAGTGTTTGATAATAAAGAATGCCTAATCATGGATAAGCCAAATAAAAATGCACTAGCAACAAGAGGAGAAATTAATGAAGACAAAATATTAAGTTTTTTTTTTATTCAAGTAACTCACACAGTTTGAATATTACATAAGAAATGAATATCAAGCTTTGGAATTGAAGGATGTGACATTTGAATTTTCAGAGTTTGGCGTTGTTAAGGAAGCAAAACATAGTGAATCATCTTCCTTATATTAAGATGGATGATGAAGTATGTGAATGGCATATTTTTTGGAAACAACATAGGGAAAGTTTCTCAAATAGAACATGGAAGGCTAGAGAACGTCTAGCACTAGTACATTCATATTTGTGTGGTCCAATGGAGACTGTCTTTTGAAAAGGCACGTTGTTTTCTCACTTTCATTGATAATTATTCCAGGAAGACTTGGGTGTATTTTTTGCAGGAGAAGTATGAAGGGTTTTCTCATTTTCTTGAGTTTAAGGGATTAGTTCAAAAGAAAAGTGGTTTGAAAATTATCACCATGCAAACAGATAATGGGGGAGAATACAAGTCAAATGATTTTTTGAATTAATGCAAGAAGAATGGAATAAAATGAGAGTTTACCAATTCTTACTCTTCTAAAAAAAAATGGAGTTGTGGAAAGGAAAAACAGGACAATAGTTGAAATGGTCTATAGCATGTTGAAAACTAAGTTTCTTCGAAATGAGTTTTGGGTCGAAGTAGTGCACACTACAATTTATACTCTCAAAAGATGTCCTATGAGAGAAAAAATGAACTTGACTCCAAAAGAAGCATGGTCAGGATATAAACCAAGTGTTGCACATATGAAATTTTTTGGTTGCACTGCATATGCACATGCTCCTAAAGAAAAGAGGAGCAAATTGGATGATAAAGTGTGATGTGCATTTTTATTGGATATAGTATTGAAACAAGAAGGTATGGGTCGTTTGATCCTTAAGCAAAGAAGGTGATAATAAGAAGAGATGTTGTGTTTGATGAGTAGGGAATTTTTCAGCCAGAACATGTACAGACTAAATTAAGAAAAGATGAAGTCGATATTGGTAATGAATCAGATTCTAAGTCAACAAAGGCAGATGATGTCAAGAAGAATCTTAAGTGGCTTGAAATGGGTCATTCAGAAAACAATATGTTGGATAGAAATTTTGAAAGAAGAATTACTAGATCTCAAAGTTGTCTAGTGAATTATGCACTTATGGCATAGGTAATGAAGATGGATGAACCACAAAATTATGCAAAAGGATCAAGAAAGAAAGAATGGAATGAAGCTATGGAAGCATAATTGAATGCCTTGGTGAGAAATGATACATGGGACTTAGTGAGTTTACCAAAAGAAAAAGATGAAACTGGTACTAAATGGGTTTATAAAACTAAGTATAAATCAGATGGCACAATTGATAAGTATAAATCTCGTTTAGTTGCAAAAGACTATGCACAAAAGGAGGGAATTGATTACACTAAGCCATTTTCTCCAGTGGAAAAGTTGGATACAATCAGGATGGTACTTGCATTGGTTCCACAGTATAAATGGACAATTATTCATATGGATGTTAAATCATCTTTCTTGAATGGTTATGTGGATGAAGAAATTGATGTAGAGTGACCAGAAGGTTTTGAAGTTCCAGGTAAAGAATATTGTGTCTACAAGTTGAAGAAGGCCTTGTATGGTCTCAAACAAGCGTCAAGGGCATGGTATTCCAAAATTGATAAATATTTTCAGGATCATGGCTTAGTTAAAAGTCTATTTGAGCCCAATCTCTATATTTTTCAGTCATGACAAGACATTCTGATAGTTGCATTATATGTTGATGATTTGATCTATACATGGAAAAGTGTTGAATTATTTCAAAAGTTTAGGTCACATATGATTGTTAAGTTTGAGATGACAGATCTTGGTGAGTTGCATTATTTCTTGGGTATTGAAGTTTGGCAGAAGGAAGATAGTATTTTCATGTTACAAGCCAAGTATACTTGGTATATTCTAAACAAGTTCAAAATTTTGAGTTGCAATCCAATGACAACTTCTTTTAAAGTTGGGTTGAAGTTATACGAACATGATGACTCCAAATCAGTTAACATTACTCTGTATCATCAATTGGTTGGAATTTTGATCTACTTAACTACAACTCGACCAGATATATATATTTTGCAGTCAGCATGGTATCAAGATTTATGGGAAAACCCAAGGAATTGCATTGGAAAACAACTAAGAGGATTTTGAGATATCTGCATGGTACAGTTGGCAACGGTTTAGTATAAAGATCTACATAATATTTAAGGTTGATTGGTTATACAAATTCATGTTGGGAAGGTTGCATGAATGACAGGAAATCAACTTCAGGATACTCATTTATCATGGGTTCAGTAGTAGTTTCTTGGAGCATTAAAAAACAACATACAATTTCTCTCTCCACAACAGAAGCAAAGTTTAAATCCACAACGACAAAAACATGTGAAGCAATGTGATTAAGAGGAATTATGGAGGATCTACATGAGCAACATGAACAACCCACTCAGTTGATATGTGATAATCAAAGTGTTATTCAAAGGAACACATGAATACCTCTATAGATTTTCCATTGTCTGCAAACAAAGGAACACACTATTTTCATCAATGAGATTTATCACTCAGCAATGGGCCTTGGCACCTTCAAACAAGAAACCATGGTTTATGGTGGGAGATGTGGAATACAATAGGGGTTATTTCTCTGCATACTTGTCATTCACTTGGAGTTGGAAGATGCCATGTTTATCCCTTTCCTCCTTTTCCTTTCTAGAGGTAGAAGTAGTAACTACACCTTCTAGTCCTCGGTACATAAATTCCCATCCCTCTCATTTCCTGGGATCATCCTCAAGTTAGTTCTTGATTGGCTAGATTTCCACCTCCTCCACGTATGTCTGCAATCCCTTTACAGGTAACTTTTTGATACTTCCGCCCATGAAATTCATAAAATGTGTTGACTCGACAGTGAGAGGCATTGTGGAGGAAGGGGAAAATGGGTACAAAGTGGTTGCATTGAATGACTCTAGGCATCATGAACAAAAAATAGTAGGAATTTATGATTCTGTTGAGAAGGCATGGAGAATTCCTGCCAAGGAATTTTAGATTCAAGGAAAACTTGGTCGAGGATATTATTTGAGTGAGTTCCTCGTACCTTCACTCTAATGTTACTTCTCATAAATGGGCTCTAGAAGCAAAAGTGGAGTTGTTGAATAATGAAATGGAGACTTTACTTATTACCTCTCAGATTCCAAGGTGTTTAGACAGTGTTGTGTTGGATGTTTTCATGAATTTTATTATCATGTTTATGGAAAATCCACTCCCACTCTATGTCGAGAACCCTTATTTGAGGGAAAAGATGGTGGAGGTTTTGTATGTCGATATGCAAGACAAAAGTAAGTTACCAACAATGGTTACTCGTTTCAAAGGACATCACCTTGCCCAAGAGTATCTTGTATTTAACCTTATGAAGCTTTATGTGGACATTGAAATTACTGGGTCACATACTTAGTTCTATGATAAGTTCAACAATGTCATAATATTGCGGAATTGCTAGAGTATATGTGGCAGGTTCTGAGTCATCATAAGGAATGGATAAGGGTTGCACAGATACACGAAAAAGGGAGTTTATGTGAACTTCTTGAATTTTCTTATCAATGATAGTATCCTTCTCCTCAATGAGAGTTTGAATAAGATACATGAATTAAAAAAAAATGGAGACTCAAATAAAAGAATGGGAGCAACTACCATCCTAAGAAAGACAATAATTTTTCGTCAACAATATCCTACATTGTCCTTGCTTTGAGGAAAAAACACTTTTTAAAGAGGGCGGCAATGTTATGAACATAAATAAAATAAATATAATATAATAATATAAATCAATAATTAATAAATCAATAATCAATAATCAATAATTACTAATGAAGAGACACCTCACAATGAAGGGTCACATCTCTTCACAAAAGGGCACCCCTTCATGGGTATATATACAGGCCCTTACTCTAATTGTAAACATCTCATATTCATAATCTCATGTATATATTATATCAATTATCAAATATTATTATTATATTCTCAGTCTATTGTGCACATAAAATAACTTCTACGCTCCAAGTACCTATCCAATGGGCGATGGAGTTAGGATCAACAATCAAGAGAGTTCGAACATGAAGGAAGAAGGCGTAGTAAGGTTTTTATAAACATGCTCAAACTAACCACATGAATTACTTCAATATGTATAAGATTAAAGGAGGGACCTTCCAAAGGTGCTTCTCAAGGAAAGTACAAAATCAACCGAGAAATAATGTGTAATCATGAATAATTAAAGAACAACCACATGAAACCATAAATGAAGTAGAAACAAGTAGGAATCCCTCTTTATAGATTGGACAACCAATGATACATCATTCTCCAAGTGTTATTTCACTACAAGATCAAGAAAGCCTAAATGTGTCACACTTAACCTTGAACCCTAGCTAGGGAAATGCTAAAAAAATGAATGAAGAACCCTAACCAAAAAATTACAACAATGAAAATCATTTAATAAACATAACAATTACATCGAAACAAATGGAGGGTTTCACATTAACCCTAAACTCTTCTTTTAAAGCAAAATTTTCCTTCTACAAAGATTATTTTAGCATATTTGTACAAGTAATTTTCGGCAATCAAATCCACCGAAGAAAGAGAAAATAGCGATGAATAACCTCACATTAGAATGTCGCTTAACTTATTTCGTCCAAAACATCTTCAACTAATCTTGGAGGGGAACTCTCACAATTCCAACCATCCCTAGCAAATGACATCTCTCTTTCTTTTTGTAGAGCTCCTCCTCAACTATTTTACAATAAAATATTATTATTCAATAGCTTCTAGATCCATAATAATATTAAAATACATAAGGTGGTCTAAAAGTCTCATTCAAGAAATCACTCCTTATTAAGGGTGAATAAATGCACAAAATAGGGTTTGGACATGTCACATTCCCATAGAGGGTGCTCCCTTAAATCGTGTGTGTTTGACCTTGTCCTTAGGGTTCATATGGAATATCTCTCGTATCTAGCTTAGGAACTCTTTAGTAGCTTCTTCTCCCCAAAATAGGAGAACCCTCCAAAAAGGTGGAGCGCTCCTCTTAGAGTACCTTATTTGACTATTTCTTCTCTCAAAATCATGCATAGATACCACTTGTCTTTTCTCTAGCTAGGGTGTTCCTCAAATAAGGTGGTTTATCCTTTGACCATGGCTTCTTTATCTTGAAAAAATCCTTGAAACGTTTCCTAGTTGAAGTGCTCCTCTTCTTTTTTGCTTGTGACCTTCAATTATGCCATGACACCCTCCAAAAATCTCTTAAGATGATGGATGCTCTTCCTAGGATGCATCTTTGACCGGGGTTCTATATGACAAATGTCACCATCTCATGAAGGGATTTCTCTAGAAAATTCCTTATTTCTTTGTATATCATGTCATCAAGGCCATCAAATGATGAGTCATGCCTCAAAATATGTATAAATACCTCATGTAATGTGAGATGACCTCAAGTGGTGAGAAATGCCTCCAAATATGTAATTTTGCCTCAATAAGTGTGAAATGCATCAAAGGTGCTCCTCAATGGAAGAATATGCATCAAATTATATAGAAATGTATTCTAAAGCAACATCCATCACTCTCTACATGATATCATGGTCTTCTAGCCTCCTTTAGGAAATAACATGCCTTTACTCATCAATGTTGTTGCATAGGAATCAAGGTACCGTTTTCTCCATTGTTGCGCCATGATGAAGGATCTATTGTTGTTATTGTTGTGTCAATACTATTGGAGACATTATTCAAGAAATCCATGGTAACACTCTAACAATCCCTCTTTGCAAGAAAAGTGTTCTCCACCATGGCCAGTTTCTCCCTCAACATCTCAAACTTCCCCTTTGCCAGTGGGTTTATCAATACGTCTGCAAGCTATGAATCTAAAGGAATATACTCAAGACCCATTACTCCCTTCTGAACTCTATCCCTCAAAAAATGGTACAAGATATCTATATGCTTGGAAAGATCGTGAACCACTAGATTCTTGGATAGTTTGATACAAATTTGTATACCATAATATATACTAGTAGGCTCCAACCTATGTTCAGGTAGATTTGTTATCAATGTGTGAAGCCATATGGCCTCATAACTAACAGAACTAGCGATGTACATTGCATCCACTGAATTAAGTTTCATTGTAGGTAAATGTGTCCTATTGAACTAGGATATCATACCTAAACCCATACTAAAACAAAATTTTAAAGTACTCGTATTTCCCTTTGTATCCCCAATGCAATGAGAATCCACAAAACCATACAACACAAACTCACCATCTCCTACATATCTCAAACCATGATGTATTATTCCCTTCACGTATCAAAGAACATGCTTTATAGAAACCCAGTGAATCTACCTTAGCTCAACCATGTACTAGCTCAAGGTGTTTGCTACAAAAAAAATATCAAGTTTTGTATTGCCAAATACATAAGGGGACCCATCAACTACTTGTATAAAGAAGGATCGACCAAAACTAAATCTATGTCAATAGATAACTTCATATTTAGAACCATAGGAGTGGCTAGAGTTTTACAATCCATCATCTAAAGCCTCATCAATATCTCCAATGTGTACTTCCCTTGTTCAAGGAATACTTCTCCATAACCTTGCCAAACATCTAGGCCCATAAATAATGCATCATGCATATGTCCTTAATGGCAAATTCATATGCCAATTTCTTCCTACACGATGCTATGAGCTTTTCTGAACTACATGTCAAGATCAAGGTGTTAGCGACATTTCTTGTCCTAGGCACAAGAGTATTCGGGTCTGCAAGTTGCACGAGAAGCACCCAAGCGCAACGTGGAAAAATCTCGTTTTAAGGCTTCCAATTAAGTGTGCAGGTGAAATTACGTTGTCAATGGCCCGGATTCATCCATAAGAATAGATCAACAATCATCAGGATTTCGGGGCTACCAAGTTAACCGATATATAGCACCAGAGAAAGCGACTATATTTCAAGACTAAATCTGGGTCGTCTGATCCAGCGACACATAGTGCGAGATCTATTCGGCATATCGGCATTCGGGAGTTCGAAAGGTGAAAGTCCCTCGTCATCTCACATCTCGAAATCTCGAACCCCAGAATGTCGAAAGGGCCCAGAGTCGGGCCCGCAGTATCGCGAAGCAGCCTCAGCCGTTCATCCACAGGAGCCACCTGGCACGCGATTAGGCTCCCCGCTTTTTCGCCCATCGCGACTTCGAAGCACAAGGAACAACTCCGTCATATTCCCGATGCGCGAGGTGCTGGGAGTGTCCAGGACCCTGGCCCACAACATCATCGAGTAAGTTCAGGACCGTCAGATCTGAGAGGGACGCGTGGCGCCCACTTAAGCCATCTCGGCATTTCTCTTATCACAACTGTGAATAAGCAAGGATTAACTCCTTCCATTCGCGAACGCCGAAAGCGCTTTGGGAATAAACATAGGGTCATAGCCCGTGGTCACTTGGGAAAGAAAGGAGCTGTGCAAAAGAGGCCAAAGGCGTCGAGTCTAGTCACCCAAAGGATCATCGTGATCTCCATGCACCATCTGATTCGACCTCGAGCCTGGTTTTCGCTTGGAGTAAATGAAGGTGAGGAGGGGTGGTTGAAAACTCTCCTTAGGCATTAAGTGTAAGGTGTAGATAATCTGGCAAGCGGTCTGCTCGAGAGGGTCTTGTGTACCCGTTTTTTCAAAAGAAGCCATGTTGAGTCCTCGACCAGCCGGAGGAGGTCTGCACACACTAGCTCAGCGCTTAATGGCTCAACTCCCTTGCAGGAGCCATGCCCAGTTAAGGTGGCATCTGACAAAGAATATCCGTTTGAATTTGGCTGAGGGGACACCAAGCCTTGGGTGACCGAGCGTGCCTCTGTTAGGCGATTTTTCTCTGAGTATATAAACTCAGTCTTTGTATTTTGTAAAGGATCAATGGTTGAGCAAAGCTCTCGATTGTAAATTTTTGATGAAGCGATGGTCGCTCTGGTTAATGTATAAGGAATTTGAGATTTCTTACTTTATGGATGTCAACTTCTCTTCCATCTCTTTGTTTACTATGATAGAACAACTCGAAATTGGAGGATCCAGTCGAGTTGCAGCTGTTATAGGATGATGTAGGTTGGATCACTGTAACAGTTACATTGTTTCTAATCGGTTCCTGTGATTTTCTTAACACTAAACGACTTGGAATTGGAGGATCCAGTCGAGTCAACCCTCAAATCCTTGAAGCTCCGGACCAAGAGGATCTTGGCTTCTGAGTTTTTCATCCTCAAGCTTCCGAAGGCCTGTTTCCCGAGGCAGTCTTTCTCGCCCTTCTGACGAGTCTTCCTTCTACCATCCTTTAATCCATTTACTGACATAAGTTGGATCAAGACCTCCCTTGCTTTCTACATACCAAGCCCAGTTTCCTGAGTTAAAGCTATATTTTCTTGAGTCTTTACCCATCTGATCACCCCATTAAACAAATCATGACATAAAACTGATGGGCATTGGGCTCTGCTCCTGCAAGCAATCCAGGAGTGACTTATGACGCCAACACTTCTAGCGTCGTTGCCGGGGACGAAGTTGAAGATTTTCCCTGGGCAGAACGACATTGAGCCTCTGATTCTGAAGGTGCATCAGACATCAGAGCCCTTCAAGATTGCTATTGTGCACCTGGCGACTCCACTGTGGCAACTCCATTGTTCCCACATCATTGTTTCAGCTGTGGCTACTGTTAGCACACCTGAAAGCTGACCCTAAGGAGCTTTCTCGAGAAGGTTTCAGCAGCCACTTTCTCAGCCTAAGAAGCTTTATGGGGTAATGACAACGTTAAGATCCGACCTTTGATGGTGAACAAGGACCAGGCATATTTGAAGCTGCTCATCTTTCACCTGGCGACTCCATGATTCGAGGATCGATTGGTGACTCCACTGGTTCGATATGGAGAAAATTATGGCTCAAAGGTTTGCTTTCTGTGACTTTTTCCAAATAGTTGGTTTTCCTAATGCACTTCCTAATAGAGACCAATGGGAAGATTTCCTCCTTGAATTTCATGCAACAAGTTGGGAGGAACCAATTGAGCATTTACTGGACTTCCATGAAGCTATTCACCGACACAATATCACGCATGAGGATGTCTGGATTAAGCTCTTTAGGTGTTCATTGAAGGGAGATGCTCTTGAGTGGTGTCGATCTCTTCCAGGTGCGAGCATCCGCTCTTTAACAGGTTTTCATACAGCTTTCAATTCATTTTGTAAAGATTATTTTCCAGCTGATTGTTTGTATGAAAACTGTTGTGAGGAGTTTTCTTCGCTTCATGAAGCCTCCGCTGGCCCTGAAGACCAGGTCCATGATGAAGCTTTTACGGTGGAGGAAAGCATTTGCCAGGAAAATATGGAGGTGTTGAATGATATTAATTGTGTTAGCCCTAGAACGGAAGCATCTGACATTATATCATATGCCTTTATTCTTTTAGATATTCATAACAATCAACATGCCTCTTGTGGAAATTGTGAGTTTATAGAGCAAATGTGGTCCATGGTAGATGACTCACCTGGATATCGGGTTGAAGCAGATGTTCCTAGAAACTCTGCTCATGATGACGAAGACCCTCTCTTTTTAAAAGAGGGGTTAGTTGTGGAAGAGGATTCTTCTCTTTTCCTCCAGGGGGTTTCTCACGATATATTTTTACCTGGGATTAAAGAGAAAAAGATTATGTATGAGCAGCCAAAACCAGCAGGTCCCACTATCCCTAAAACATAAATTTTTTACGGGATCACTGTTCTGGAGGAGGATCATATCAATGAAGGACACCCCCTTTTTTATGTATATTATAGTGATGATGAGCTGCAAGCTTATCCTACATTTGATCACTATAAAGATACTGAAGAGCCAGTCAACAAGCAGAACCACCCCATGGTCCCTATTTATGATGAATATGAATCAGAGCTGGGGGAGAGCCAAGAAGAGGAGCAAAAAGAACCAGTGGAACAGGTGACTTCCTGCTCGGAGCCCGCCCATTCACCTATGCAGACTCATGAAGTTCAGCCCTGTAGGAGTAGTTGTGGAGCAGAGCAGGCCTGCTGCTACCCTTTTCACAGGGTTGGCCACTCATTCTATGATCCTGTTAGTGAGTACATGGAGTGGCATGTCCTTTATGCCTTGGAGACGCCCTATTCCATATCAACTTCACCGTGTGAGGAGAAGTTGAAGAGTGTAGCCGTTCTACTGTCACGGTTACACTGTCTGCTGGTGATCATCGACAAAAAGAAAGAGCTTCCCTTCAGGAAGTTACTTGATTGGCTATGGTGGAAGTCTGCTTTCACCTAGCCCCATGTAAAGTGTTTTATTAGTTTAGGATTGTATATAAATAAGCTCCTTTGAGCATGTATCTTTATTTTGTTGCTTTTATTTTTCGGCCTGTATTTTCAGCAGCGAGATGTTTTGAGCCTGACTGCATAGCCCAATAGCAAGGCACTGAAGCTGTGGAATGAGTTCTTAGAGCATCACAGGGACGACTCTATCCCCCATGGAGCCTAATGTTAGCGACATTTCTTGTCCTAGGCACAAGAGTATTCGGGTCTGCAAGTTGCACGAGAAGCGCCCAAGCACAGCATGGAAAAATCTCATTTTAAGGCTTCCAATCAAGTGGGAGGGTGAAATTACGTTGTCAATGGCCCAGATTCATCCATAAGAACAGATCAACGGTCATCGGGATTTCGGGGCTACCAAGTTAACTGATATATAGCGCCAGAGAAAGAGACTATATTTCAAGATTAAATCTGGGTCGTCTGATTCAGCGACACATAGTGCGAGATCTAGTCGGCATATCGACATTCAAGAGTTCGAAAGGTGAAAGTCCCTTGTCATCTCACATCTCGAAATCCCAAACCCCGGAATGTCGAAAGCGCCCAGAGTCGGGCCCGCAGTATCGTGAAGCAACCTCAACCGTTCATCCACAGGAGCCACCTGGCGCGCGATTAGGCTCCCCGCTTTTTCGCCCATCGCGACTTCGAAGTGCAAGGAACAACTCCGTCATATTCCCGATGCGCGAGGTGTCGGGAGTGTCCAGGACCTGGGCCCACAACATCACCGAGTAAGTTAAGGACTGCCAGATCTGAGAGGGACGCGTGGTGCCCACTTAAGCCATCTCGGCATTTCGCTCATCGCAACTGTGAATAAGCAAGGACTAACTCCTTCCATTTGCGAACACCGAAAGCGCTTTGGGAATAAACATAGGGTCACAGCCCGTGGTCACCTGGGAAAGAAAGGAGTTGTGCAAAAGAGGCCAAAGAAGTTGAGTCTAGTCGCCCAAAGGATCATCGTGATCTCCATGCACCATCTAATTTGACCTTGAACCTGGTTTTCGCTTGGAGTAAATGAAGGTGAGGAGGGGTGGTTGAAAACTCTCCTCATTAAGTGTAAGGTGTAGATAATCTGGCAAGCGGTCTGCTCGAGAGGGTCCTGTGTACCCATTTTTTCAAAAGAAGCCATGTTGAGTCCTCGACCAACCGGAGGAGGTCTGCACACGCTAGATCATCACTTAATGGCTCAACTACTCCCTTGCAGGAGCCATGCGCAGTTAAGGTGGCGTCTGACAAAGAATATCCGTCTGAATTTGGCTGAGGGGACACCAAGCCTTGGGTGATCGAGCGTGCCTTTGTTAGGCGATTTTTCTCTGAGTATATAAACTCAGTCTTTGTATTTTGTAAAGGATCGATGGTTGAACAAAGCTCCCGATTGTAAAGTTTTGATGAAGTGTTGGTCGCTCTGGTTAATGTATAAGGCATTTGAGATTTCTTACTTTATGGATGTCATATTCTCTTCCATCTCTTTGTTTACTGTGTTAGAACAACTCGAAATTGGAGGATCCAGTCGAGTTGCAGTTGTTATAGGATGATGTAGGTTGGATCATTGTAACAGTTACATTGTTTCTAATCGGTTCCTGTGATTTTCTTAACGTTGAACGACTTGGAATTGGAGGATCCAGTCAAGTCAACCCTCAACTCCTTGAAGCTACGGACCAAGAGGATCTTGGCTTCTGATTTTTTCATCCTCAAGCTTCCGAAGGCCTGTTGCCCGAGGCAGTCTTGCTCGCCCTTCTGACGAGTCTTCCTTCTACCATCCTTTAATCCATTTACTGACAGAAGTTGGATCAAGACCTCCCTTGCTTTCTACATACCAGGCCCAGTTTCCTGAGTTAAAGCAATATTTTCTTGAGTCTTTACCCATCTGATCACCCTATTAAACAAATCGTGACATAAAACTGATGGGCGTTGGGCTCTGCTCCTGCAAGCAATCCAGGAGTGACTTCTGACGCCAACACAAGGCATTTTATACAACACTAGGATAAGTAGATCAAATGTTTCAAATAGATAATATAAGTTAGAATCCACAACAGTCTTATTGAAGACCAAATTATGTAGGTACTCATCAATCCATGAGCGTCAAGCACGTTATTCCTCCGTCAACCCTTAAAGGGCCTTCTTCACCTTGCACGCATGGGTATCCCACCCATGCACCTCAAAACCTCTCTATTAACTAATGTATACTTTCTTCTCAATCAAACCATTAAGAAAATTTGTCTTAACATTCCTCTGATACAAAGGGAAACCAAACATTGATGTTAAAGACATAATGGTTATGATGGAAGTATACTTGGCAAATGGAGCAAAGGCCTCCTCATAGAGTAGTCCCTCTTTCTAGGAGAATCCTCTTACTACAAACATGGCCTTATACTTCTCAACACTACCATCAACTACATGCTTCACCTTGTAGAACCACCTAGGATCATTCATTGATTTCCTTGTTGGTCTTGAAACAATATCCTAGTCATCATTTTTCATGATGGAGTTAACTCCTTTGTTGTGGCTTCTCACCGTACCCGCTCACCTATTGCCTCATGATTAGAAGGCTCTGGATCAATAATGGAAGACATCGTTGCAACATAATCCAAAAAGAAGTCTTATGTGCTCCTCCTTTCCCTTGTGCCTCTTACACTCTTTGCACAAACCATTGGAAGGAAAAATGGTCTCTATAACTACACCAAAATCTCACTAATTTGAATATGATTTATATGAAAACTGTGAATTAGCTTTTGGGGTAGCAAGCCTCTATACCTTAATCTCTCTTGGAGGCTCCTTAGACTTAGAGGACTATTCATCCTTGTCAAACTTGACATATTGACTTACAACTATCTTTTGCTGACATCGAATATAATTTTATGAGTCTTAGAAGTCTCATTGGGTCCCATAAAAATACTATTCAAGCTATAGAAATTTCCATCATTGGACAATAATTTAAAATTTTCATCTCTTAACTAGAGATTTCTTAGATCTTAACCCTCTGAATTTTCAACCCTAGGGATATTAGGAAATATGATAAAAACAATAGCAACAACAAATAATATTTCACCTCTTAACTACCCCAGTCACTAGGCAATTCAAGAGAAAAGATGCCAAAGTGTGACAATAAGTTTCAGCACTCTAGGGAATCTTATCATGCATAAAATGAAAACCAAAATCTCTATTAAAACTGCAATATGATTTTTACTAGGAACTGAAACACATCAAGCTAAAGAAAATATCAGCAAGTACACAGATCTGGACCGATCTGATTTCAATGACTCGGTCCACTAAAAAATACATTAAATAATTAAATTTTAATGAAAAAAATTACTTTAAAGCTTTCAAACCATTAGAGACAAAATATGCAAAGTTTTTTCATCTATATACCATGTAAGGGTGTATATATCAAAATCATAGAAGAGAACATCGGAATCAACAAAAAATCGGCAAGGGTCCTGAAAACATCTTATCGAAAAAATCGATGAAAAAATAGGAAAACCTCGACAAACATTAAAAAATACATAATTTATTCATTTCTTTCAAAATTTTAAACATTTTTCAATATATAAAGCAACAACAACATCATATAAACACATATTCACATAAATATGGAGAAAGAACTGATCTATATGATATAGTGGATTCCAAATAAAAACCGACACATCAAAGTCATTATTGAAACTCTGAAACCAATACAAAATGACATCGATGATCACATATATAAATGCATATGTCCCAAAACTAGCAACTAGTTATATGATATCAATGCCCTCTCCCCCTTTTATGGGGAAATATTAGGGGATGTTTGCTAGGCCTTGAACTAGAGGCAGAAGGTCTTGGTCGTGCATCAACTATATGACGATCAATAATGGATGGAGGACTAGCTACTCAAACTGTGTAGAAGGTGGTGTTTCATTTTCAACTGGCACATCATCCTCTATGGTGTATGGATGAAGCTCCTCCTCCTCTTGTTGTTGTTCTTGCTCCCCTTCCTCTAACCATGGAGGTGCCTCATCCAAGAGAGGCACCTCAACCTCCACTCTCCACTTAGACAATATATCAATATTGTCCAAAGAAATGACATCCACTTATGGCTCTTTCTCTATCTGCCTCATCCAAAGACGTAGATTGTAGTGGACGTACACCAAGTCATTAAGACTGTGGGAATGACAACCTGTAAGAGGGTCATAAAATTTGTGGATGAATTCGATACCCTACCTTTGCACACCTCAAATATGATTGATGACCTCCACACACCTCTTCCCTTGCTGCTCCACATCAACTGCAAAACAAAATGATAAAAAAAAGAAACAAATCGGGCTTTTAATCCGCAATAGGGCGATTTTTTCCAAAACAACGGCGAGTTTTTTTAAAAATCACGATTTTTTGTAAACTCAAAAAATCGCGATTTTTATTTAACAAAAAATTGTTTCCTTGTAAAAATCGCCATTTTTCCAATTTTTTCCGATATATTGGCGATTTTTTCTTCTATGATCAAAATGGCACCGAGTGCAATACATATGCTTATGGGCATCAGAAGAATAGTCATAGCTTCGACAAAGGACATCAAATTCAAAGAGGAAGGTATCAGGATCCTCGCTAGGCAAACCACGAAAGGTAAATATTCTTTCTTTTACTTCCTTAGGTCCGACATAGCTTCTTTCATTTCATTCCTTAGATCAATATGTCGATCAATCCTGGCTGGCCGCAAGTCATCGATTGGATTTCCAACCAAGCCCTATTATTATGTAAGGGTAGGTGGGTGAATCAATCGGGTTAGTGAATAAGTCAATGAAAAAAAGGGGAGGGTAACTTGGTAACCTTCTGGTGTAACCTGAAATGGTTGAACATGAG
>JZKD02S1664217.1:59249-73649 GCA_000966675.3 Picea glauca
CTAGGAGGTATAATTACAACTAATGGCCTAAAGCCGACATAAATAAAATAACATTACTAATATAATATGCCCCAATTAAGGGGTAATGAGCCAATATTAGGGCTTAACAAGTTCAGTAGCAGTTGCTTGGAGCATTAAAAAACAACATATAGTTTCTCTCTCCACAGTAGAAGCAAAGATAAAGCCGCAGCGACAACAACATGTGAAGTAGTGTGGTTAAGAAGAATTTTGGAGGATCTACATGAGCAATAGGAACAACCCACTCAGTTGATATGTGATCATCAAAGTGCTTTTCAAAGGAACAAAGGAATACCTCTATAGATTTTCCATTGTCTGCAAACGAAGGATCACACTATTTTTATCAACGAGATTTATCACTGAGCAATGGGCCTTGGCACCTCCAAACAAGAAACCATGTTTGATGGTGGGAGATGTGGAAGACAGTAGGGGTTGTTTCTTTGCATACTTTTCATTCACACGAAGTTGGAAGATACCATGTTTATCCCTTTCCTCCTTTTCCTTTCTAGAGGTAGAAGTAGTACCTACACCTTCTAGTCCTTGGTACATAAATTCCCATCCCTCTCATTTCCTGGGATCATCCTCAAGTTGGTTCTTGATTGGCTATCTTTCCACCTCTTCCACGTATGTCTGCAATCCCTTTACATGTAACTTTTTTATACTTCCACCCATGAAATTCATAAAATGTGTTGACTCGACAGTGAGAGGCATCGTGGAAGAAGGGGAAAATGGGTAGAAAGTGGTTTCATTGAATGACTCTAGGCATCATGAACAAAAAATAGTAGGAATTTATGATTCTGTTGAGAAGGCATGGAGAATTCCTGCCACGGAATTTTAGATTCGGGGAAAAATTGGTCCAGGATATTATTCGAGTGAGTTCCTCGTACCTTCATGCTAATTCTACTTCTCATAAATGGGCTCTAGAAGCAGTAGTGAACTTGTTGGATAATGCAATGGAGCTTTTACTTATTACCTCTTAGATTGCAAGGTGTTTAGACAGTGTTGTTTTATATGTTTTCATGAATTTTATTATCATGTTTATGGAAAGTCCACTCTACACCAAGGCAAGTCCACTCTATGCCAAGAACCCTTATTTGAGGGCAAAGATGGTGGAGTTTTTGTATGTCGAGATGCAAGACAAAAGTAAGTTACTAACAATGGTTACTCGTTTTGAAGGACATCACCTTGCCCAAGAGTATCATGTATTTAACCCTATGAAGCTTTACGTGGACATTGAAATTATTGGGTCACATACTTAGTTCTATGATAAGTTCAACAATGCCATAATATTGTGGAATTGTTAGAGTATATGTGGCAGGTTCCTAGTCATCGTAAGGCATAGACAAGGGTTGCACAGATATACGAAAAGGGAGTGTATGTGAACTTCTTGAATTTTATCATCAATGATAGTATCCTTCTCCTCAATGAGATTTTAAATAAGATACATGAATTAAAAAAACTGGAGACTGAAATAGAAGAATGGGAGCAGCGACCATCACAAGACAGACAAGAAAATTTCGTCAACAATATCCTACATTGTCCTTGCTTTGAGGAAAAAGCACTTTTTAAAGAGGGCAGCAATGTTATGAACATAAATATAATATAATAATATAATAATATAAATCAATAAATCAATCATTACTAATGAAGAGACACCTCACAATGAAGGGCCACATTTCTTCACAAAAGGGCACCCCTGCATGGGTATATATACGGGCCCTTAGTCTAATTGTAAACATCTCATATTCATAATCTCATGTATATATTATATCAATTATCAAATATTATTATTATATTCTCAGTCTATTGTGCACATAAAATAACTTATATGTTCCAAGTGCTTATCCAGTGGGCGATGGATTTAGGATCAACAATCAAGAGAGTTTGAACATGAAGGAAGAAGGCATAGTAAGGTTTTTATAAACATGCTCAAACTAACCACATGGATTACTTCAATATGTATAAGATTAAAGGAGGGACCTTCCAAAGGTGCTTCTCAAGGAAAGTACAAAATCAACCGAGAAATAATGTGTAATCATGAATAATTAAATAACAACCACATGAAACCAAAAATGAAGTAGAAACAAGTAGGAATCCCTCTTTATATATTGAACAACCAATGTTACATCATTCTCCAAGTGTGATTTCACTACAA
Organism: Picea glauca; assembly: GCA_000966675.3. Classification (NCBI taxonomy): domain Eukaryota; kingdom Viridiplantae; phylum Streptophyta; class Pinopsida; order Pinales; family Pinaceae; genus Picea; species Picea glauca. The sequence continues at coordinate 61,423 of JZKD02S1664217.1, forward strand.
GATCAAGAAAGCCTAAATGTGTCACACTTAACCTTGAACCCTAGCTAGGGCAATGCTCAAAAATTGAATGAAGAACCCTAACCAAACAATTACAGCAATGAAAATCATTTAATAAACATAACAATTACATCGAAACAAATGGAGGGTTTCACATTAACCCTGATCTCTTCATTTAGATCAAATTTGTCCTTCTACAAAGATTATTTCAGCATATTTGTACAAGTAATTTTTGGCAATCAAATCCACCGAAGAAAGAGAAAATAGAGATGAATAACCTCACATTAGAATGCCCCTTGACTTCTTTCTCCCAAAACATCTTCAACTAATCTTGGAGGGGAACTCTCACAATTCCAACCATCCCTAGCAAATGACATCTCTCTTTCTTTTTGTAGAGCTCCTCCTCAACTATTTTACAATAAAATATTATTATTCAATAGCTTCTAGATCCATAATAATATTAAAATACATAAGGTGGTCTAAAAGTATCCTTCAAGAAAGCACTCCTTATTAAGGGTGAATAAATGCACAAAATAGGGTTTGGACATGTCACCTTCCCATAGAGGGTGCTCCCTTAAATCATGTGTGTTTGACCTTGTCCTTAGGGTTCATATGACATATCTCTCATATCTAGCTTAGGCACTCTTTAGTAGCTTCTTCTCCCCAAAATAGCAAAACCCTCCAAAAAGGTGGAGCGCTCCTCTTAGAGTACCTTATTTGATTATTTCTTCTCTCAAAATCATGCATAGATACCACTTGTCTTTTCTCTAGCTAGGGTGTTCCTCAAATAAGGTGGTTTATCCTTTGGCAATGCCTTCTTTTCTTGAAAAAATCCTTGAAACGTTTCCTAGGGTGCTCCTCTTCTTTTGTGCTTGTGACCTTCAATTATGCCATGACACCCTCCAAAAATATCTTAACATGGTGGATGCTCTTCCTAAGATACATCTTTGACTGGGGTTCTATATGACAAATGTCACCATCTCATGAAGGGCTTTCTCTAGAAAATTCCTTATTTCTTTGTATATCATGTCATCAAGGCCATCAAATGATGAGTCGTGCCTCAAAATATGTAGAAATACCTCATGTAATGTGAGATGACCCCAAGTGGTGAGAAATGCCTCCAAATATGTAAATTTGCTTCAAGAAGTGTGAAATGCATCAAAGGTGCTCCTCAATGGAAGAATACGCATCAAAATATATAGAAATATCTTCTAAAGCAACATCCATCACTCTTTGCATGATATCATGGTCTTCTAGCCTCCTTTAGGAAATAAAATGCCTTTACTCATCAATGTTGTTTCATAGGAATCAAGGTATTGTTTGCTCCATTGTTGCCCCATGCTAAAGGATCTGTTGTTGTTATTGTTGTGTCAATACTATTGGAGACATTATTCAATAAATCCATGGTAACACTCTAACAATCCCTCTTTGCAAGAAAAGTGTGTTCCACCATGGCCAGTCTCTCCCTCAACATCTCAAACTCCCCCTTTGCTAGTGGGTTTATCAATATGTCTGCAAGCTACAAATCTAAAGGAATATACTCAAGACCCATTGCTCCCTTCTGAAATTTGTCCCTCAAAAAATGGTACAAGATATCTATATGCTTGGAACGATCATGAACCACTAGATTCTTGGATAGTTTGATACAACTTTGTATACCACAATATATCATAGTAGGCTCCAACCTTTGTTCAGGTAGATTTGTTATCAACATGTGAAGCCATATGACCTCACAACTAACAGAACTAGACATGTACATGGCATCCACTGAATTAAGCGTCATTGTAGGTCAATGTGTCCTATTGAACTAGGATATCATACCTAAACCCATACTCAAACAAAACTTTAAAGTACTCTCCTTTCTCCTTGTATCCCCAATGCAATGAGAATCCACAAAACCATACAACATGAACTCGCCATCTCCTACATATCTCAAACCATGATGTATTATGCCCTTCAAGTATCGAAGCACATGCTTTATAGCAACCCAGTGAATCTACCTTAGCTCAAGGTGTTTACTACAAAACAAATATCAGGTTTTGTATTGCCAAATACATAAGGGGACCCATCAACTACTTGTATAAAGAAGGATCGACCAAAACTAAATCTATGTCAATAGATAAGTTCATATTTAGAACCATAGGATTGGCTAGAGTTATACAATCCATCATCTAAAGCCTCATCAATATCTCCAATGTGTACTTCCTCTGTTCAAGGAAGACTTCTCCATAACCTTGCCAAACATCGAGGCCCATAAATAATGCATCATGCATATGTCCTTCATGGAAAATTTGTATGTCAATTTCTTCCTGCACGATGCTATGAGATTTTCTTAACTACATGTCAAGATCAAGGCATCTTATACAACACTAGGATAAGTAGATCAAATGTTTCAAATAGATAATACAAGGTAGAATCTACAATAGTCTTACTAAAGACCAAATTATGTAGGTACTCATCAATCCATGAGCATCGAGCACATCATTCCTCCTTCAACCCATAAAGGGCATTCTTCACCTTGCACACATGGGTATCCCAACCATGCACCTCAAAACCTCTCTATTAACTAATGTATATTTCCTTCTCAATCAAACCATTAAGAAAAGTTGTCTTAACATTCCTCTGATACAAAGGGCAACCAAACATTGATGTTAAAGACATAATGGTTATGATGGAAGTATACTTGGCAAGTGGAGCAAAGGCCTCCTCATAGAGTAGTCCCTCTTTCTAGGAGAATCCTCTTACTACAAACATGGCCTTATACTTCTCAACACTGCCATCAACTACATGCTTCACCTTGTAGAACCACCTAGGTCATTCATTGATTTCCTCGTTGGTCTTGAAACAATAGCCTAGGCATCATTCTTCATGATAGAGTTAACTCCTTTGCCATGGATTCTCACCATACCCGCTCACCTATTGCCTCATGATTAGAAGGCTTTGGATCAATAATGGAAGACATCATTGCAACATAATCCAAAAAGAAGTCTTAGGTGCTCATCCTTTCCCTTGTGCCTCTTGCACTCTTTGCACAAACCATTGGAAGGAAAAATGGTCTCTATAACTACACCAAAATCTCACTAATTTGAATCTGATTTATATGAAATCTGTGAATTAGTTTTTTGGGCAACAAGCCTCTATACCTTAATCTCTCTTGGAGGCTCCCTCTTGGAGGCTCCTTAGACATAGAGTACCATTTATCCTCATAAAACTTGACATCTTGAATTACAACTATCTTTTGTTGACATCGAATATAATTTTATGAGTCTTAGAAGTCTCATTGGGTCCCACAAAAATACTCTTCAAACTATAGAAATTTCCATGATTGGACAATAAGTTAAAATTTTCATCTCATAACTAGAGATTTCTTAGATCTTAACGCTATGAATTTTCAACCCTAGGGATATTATGAAATATGATAAAAACAATTGCAACAACAAATAATATTTCACCTCTTAACTACCCCAATCACTAGGCAAATCAAGAGAAAAGATGCCAAAGTGTGACAATAAGTTTCAGCACTCTAGGGCTTCTTATCATGCATAAAATGAAAACTGAAATCTCTATCAAAACTGCAATATGATTTTTACTAGGAACTGAAACACATCAAGCTAAAGAAAATAGCAGCAAGTACACAGATCTGGACCGATCTGATTTCAATGACTCGGTTCACTAAAAAATACATTAAATAATTAAATTTTAATGAAAAAAAATACTTTAAATCTTTCAAACCATGATTCCAAACCATTAGAGACAAAATATGCAAAGTTTGTTCATCTATATACCATGTAAGGGTGTATATATCAAAATCATAGAAGAAAACATCAGAATCGACAAAAAATCGGCAAGGGTCCTGAAAACATCTTGTCGAAAAAATCGAAAAAAATAGGAAAACCTCGGCAAACATTAAAAAATACATAATTTATTCATTTTTTTCAAAATTTTAAACATTTTTCAATATATAAAGCAACAACATCATATAAACACATATGCACATAAATATGGAGAAAAAACTAATCTATATGATATAGTGGATGCCAAATAAAAACCGATACATCAAAGTTATTACTGAAATTCTGAAACCAATACAAAATGACATCAATGATCACATATATAAATGTATATGTCCCAAAACCAGCAACTAGTTATATGATATCAATGCCCTCTGCCCCTTTTACGAGGAAAGATCAAGGGTTGTTTGGTAGGCCTTGAACTAGAGGCAGAAGGTCTTGGTCGTGCATCAACTATATGACGATCAATGATGAATGGAGGACTAGCTACTCCAAATTGTGTAGAAGGTAGTGTTTCATTTTCAACTAGCACATCATCCTCCATGGTGTATGGATGAAACTCCTCCTCCTCCTCCTCCTCCTCCTCCTCCTCTGCTTGTTGCTCCTGCTCCCCTTCCTCTAACCATGCAGGTGCTTTATCCAAGAGAGGCACCTCAACCTCCACCCTCCACTTAGACAATATATCAATATTGTCCAAAGAAATGGCATCCACTTCTGGCTCTTTCTCTATCTGCCTCATCCAAAGACATAGATTGTAGTGGACGTACACCAAGTCATTAAGACGTGGGAATGCCAACCTGTAAGAAGGTCATAAAATTTGTGGATGAAATCGATACCCTGCCTTTGCACACCTCAAATATGATTGACGGCCTCCACACACCTCTTCCCTTGCTGCTCGACATCAACTGCGAAACAAAATGATTAAAAAAAATTGGGCTTTTAATCCGCGACAGGGTGATTTTTTCCAAAACAATGATGAGTTTTTCAAAAAATCACGATTTTTTGTAAACTCAAAAAATCGTTTCCTCGGTTCGGCGATTTTTTCTTCTATGATCAAAATGGGACCGAGTGCAATACATATGTTTATGGGCATCGGAAGAATAGTCATAGCTTCGGCAAAGGACATCAAATTCAAAGAGGAAGGTATCAAGATCCTCACTAGGCAAACCACGAAAGTTAAATATTCTTTATTTTCCTTAGGTCCGACATAGCTTCTTCATTTCATTCCTTAGATCAATCTGTCCATCAATCCTGGCTAGACGCAAGTCATCGATTGGATTTCCAACCTAGCCCTATTATTATGTAAGGGTAGGTGGGTGAATCAATCGGGTCAGTGAATAAGTCAATGAAAAAAAGGGGAGGGTAATTGGGTAACCTTCTGGTGTAACCTGAAATGGTTGAACATGAGCTCGCTAATGCAACCATATATATATATAGATTGGCCCTCGACTAGAGAACACCTATACCTCTTGATGTGTCCAAGTGGATAATGGGCTAGCTTGCAAAGACGTTTCCAAGAGCTAATACCAGAGCCAGTGACACTGATAAGTATATAGGCCTATAGTGCTAACCAGACTCTATTAGAGGCCCTGCTATTCATAAGTACACATCAAAAAATGTTATTCATGTGATCCCGAATAACTTAAAGGTCAGTGTATTTTCCTGTTTTTATAACACAAAGAAATCCTTAGATAATAAGTTAAATATAGGTTGACATGCCAATGGGGCCTTGGTTCATTGGTGACATTGACATATTGTTATGCTGTCCACCAGGGTTCCATTCTCGTTGTTGTCTGCCCAACCTGAATGGCATGTTAAAAGGGATGAGGTTGGGAGCTAGGTTCTTTATATTCATCGTACGATGTGTCTTCCAACAGCTCTCTTTAGTATGGACATCAATGTTACAATGGTTAGAATGGTCATTTTGATTCTTGCACTAGTGTGCAATGGAAACATTTTGATTCCCCTTTCCTTTTCTTTCCACTTCTTCTTCCCCTCCTTTTGCCTTTTACTTTCACAGATAAACATAGCATGAACAAGAGCTTTTGGATGAAAGTAGAACACGTACATAGTAGCAAGATCAACTTGGAAACAAATTATATTTTCAACTATCATGCCTCTGGTTGGAATAGGGAAATATTCCTTCCTTTTGGTTTCATGTCCGTCCTTCACTCCTTCCTTTGGATTTCATGTCTGTCCTTCACTCCTGCCAACCTCACTTCCTTCCTAAACTAAGGGCAAGGGGTGGGGTAAGGTAGAAGGAGAGAGAGGGATCTCTGTCGTAGAGGGTTCAAGCTTTAAGAATTGGATAGGTCAATGTGAGGGTGGTTGAATCAAGGTCGAGGTAATTAGCCCTATCATTCGCTCCTCCTTCTGGTGGTAACAGGGTGGAAGCCCAAAGTGAACAGATAAGAGAAGAATTGAAGGAGATAAGGCTAAGTTATCTTAGTCAAGTGGACTAGAGCAGTGTATACATCAAGTGCACATCTAGCAAACTCATAGCCCTAAGAGTGGCCAGAGTTACAATGGGTAAGATTTCTGAGGCAGTCATCAAAACAAAATTTCATTTGGGAGTATCACCTACAGTAGAGGATATCAAGCAAATGGTAAAGGACAGACATAGCAAGCTCATTGTCAACAAAGTGGTAGACTCATCAAAGTGATCAAAGACTTACAGAAATTTTGAAGCAGCAATTTGAAGATCATGTTGCAGCAGGTGGGACAAGAAGATTTCACACACAATGGAGACTTGGCACAAGGAACAAGCACCAGTCCAAAATTTGAAAGACTTTTAACTTTTAAGACACTTTGATATTGAGCAATAACATGTTCAAGCTACTTTGCAAGAGCCCTGAAGGAACTTTTAACACGATCTTTAAATTTTTGGCATTGGCATCTAGAGATCTAACACTGTAGCATTCAAGATCAGACTTGTCCAACCTTTAACACGAAATGGTGGCAGGAAGGCCACCCAATATTATGAGGTCAGATGATATGTTGGGTAGATGTAAAGGGTAATCAGAAAAACTTATGTACTGTCAATTTATGATGGTGATTTGTCAAAGACGGACTCAAAGTATCCAAAATTATATGAGCTACGAGAAACCGTTGAGGGATGAACATTGAAAAGATGGTTATTTAATGCATGCTTGGACTGTGAAATGATTGTTGATCAGTCATGTACTTTAGTTGTTATTCTAGTGATTTGGCCCGTAACTATGAATGTATTGATAACACAATGTTGCACACCATAGGTTGAGGGTAGCATCATGGGATGCACGCAGATGGCTGCAAGAAGTGGCTATGATGAATGTATGAAGACTTATGATTTATAAGCCTAATGGTTCTATTATGCTTATGAATATGTGTTATGAACATAAATATACACATAAATAGATATTCATAACATAATAATTAATTAATAAATAATAATTATTAATAACGAAAGGACATGACTATTGGTTAAGGGCACCCCTGCGTGGGTATATAAACGAGCCCTCATTCTCAATTGTATCTTATCTTATCTTATCTATTCATATTTTATGCATTATTCCTACATGGATTATTATGTTATATTCCAAGTATTTTAGATAATTCTTGTGTGAGCGAACTTTGTTCGTCTCATTTGGTATCAGAGTTGTGTTTCTGATTCTGGCCTTTGGCCACTAAGTTTTTATCAGACCTTCTCTGATCCGGCTTTTGGCCAACCCCATCGTTTCAGAGTTTCTCTGAGAAAATTGGTCTTTGACCACCAACCAGGCCTTTGGCCATTCAAATTTTCAAGTTCTCAGGTACTTCGGTCTTTGACCAATTCAGGCCTTTGGCCATATAAAACTCAGGATTCTGTTGAAAAACATTTCACTGCCAAGAAATCAAGAACAATATATATATCAGAAATTTTGTTATAAAAAGAACCCAACATAAAGAATTGATTTAAATTGCAAAAATAATAACAAGGTACAACGACCAATTTTTGTCCGTACAAGGAAGATTTTGTCTACCGTACAAATCGCATCCGCTAAAAAAATAAATTATAACCGTTGTCCACAAAAATAATCTGAAAAATAAAATAAAATTATTTTCGTTACAAATTTTAAGGAAATATTTATCCTCAAATAATTAAGAGACATTATCGTTCACCTACCAGAGTCATCCAAGAGTAAAGATTCTATTTGACGAGGTGAATCAAGGAAAACGCAGAGAGACCAAATAGCGGAGACACCAAAGTCGAGTTGTACAACAGTGTAACAGCTACCAAAACAAAGGCTGGAAGTGGACTCGCTAGAATCACCTAATTGATTCGTAGCAGCAGCAGCAGATCCAGAACAAATTGGTCAAAATTGAGCCTTATTCGTCAATCCAAGCTATAATTAACAATCATCTTTCATTAACAGACCAAGTAATCGTTGAAAAAAAAATTATTGGTCACCGTAATAATAGAGACGAATTTCCAAATATTAATCCATAAAAAAAAAACCTCCACCGAAAGATTGTGACCAGTCAACGCAATTAACTCGGGTTAATAGAGATAAAGGGATGCTATCCGCTATAAAAAAAAATTAAAAAAAAATAAAATCCTTGTCTAAACCGTGAGGTGATACGTCATAAACTCATTAACCATTTATAGACGAAATCAACGTAACCTGGAATTTGAGGCACATCGAATATATATCAGTTGCAACAGGTGCGAATTTCCAAAATCTCCGCGAAGACAATCTACAGTCGCTAATTCATAGGAGTTTGTGGCAAAAGCTACCACCACCGGGAGATACCGACCGTGTGGAATAAACAAAGAATTTGAAGTAGTCCAACTACTATCGTCGTTCATTGGGTGATGAATCTATGACATCATTAAAACAATTCGAAGGAAATTTTGGTGGGGTTAATACTCAATTGGAATACGGGTACGTCCAACAGTGAATCATCATGACCATTCTATAGGTGCTACTTAAATTTGATTAGTAAAATTGCCACTATACCTATACGAATTACATTTTCAACAGGTGAAGTCAACGAGATTTGAAAAAGGCAAGTTATTAAAAGGGTTATAATAATTTTGAAGGTTTCAACAATTATTCAAGTGTATATAAGGGTTAACCCGATTTTTTTTTATGATCATACATGAAACAACTCAATTGGATTTCACAAGTCGATTATTAGTAGGAAAAAAAGGGTTTAAAAAGTAATCTAGTGAGTCATAAACTTATATAAAAAAAAGGAAATTATAAACCCTTTTATATAAAAGTAGAGCACAAAAGCAACTTTATAAAGTGAAAGGTGGCACAAATAAACACTTAAAAAAAAAAAAAAGGTTTTTTTTAAAAAGAAGGCTTTAAGGAAATAAAAAGGGCAATAAACAAAACCTTTGTTTGTTTTTTTTAAAGAAGGTTTTAAGGAAATAAAAGGGCCATAAATAAAATCTTTCAAGGAAATAAAAAGGTTCCAAAAGTTATCATCTTTATCTATAAGGTACCATGTATTAAAAAGGTTCTTAAAGTCAAAAAATTAATCCCATGTAATTAAAATTATTTTTAAGTGGAAAAAAAAAATTATATTTCCAAAGAAGCTAATGAAGATCTTAATATAAGGTGATTTTGTAAAGATTTAAAAATGATTTTTTTCTAAAAAGGATTGAAGAAACATTTAAAAATCATTTATTATAAAAGAATATCAAGATAATGCAGAAATACAATCACAAATATTGGAAGGAGAACTAGGACATTATAAAGCAAGCAATAAAAAATTACAGTTTGAAATTTGGAAGGAAAAATATTTTAATGGATTAACACAGAAAGATAATCGTTACTTCAAAGAGCCTATTCGGGAACTCATTGCGCAAAATGAAGAACTAAAGACCGAAAGACTAAAAATGGACCAAGACTTACTAGAACGAGATGAATAAATACTACGATTAAGACGACATAATGAAGATCTCGTGAAGGAATTATCAGGAAAGGATGAGGAAGCTTCTCATTTGGAAAACCTTAATCAAAAATTGCTTGAACAAATTAAAAAGATGAAAGATGAAAAGCCAGAGAATCGAAATATTATAAATAAAGTCGGCAAATCAGAAGATGAAGAAGAAATTTCACGCCTAAGGGTTCATAATCAAAATTTACTAACACAGATTAAAATGTTGAAGCATGATAAGAAGACTTTACAAAAAAAGCTAGATCGCAAAACATCATTAGTCGATAAGGAAACAATGATAGACCCAATCAACCTTACAACTCAAAAGGGAGGCAAATCCAGCTGATGTAAAGAAGTTTTCAAATGTCGAGGTACAAACAAGCCAGAGATATCAAGAAGATTTAATTCCAAAGGTTAATCAAGAAAAAGATGCAAGTATAAGATGTAAAGATCAAGTTGCAAGGATGCCTTATCAACATCCTAATCACAAAAGTCGATACTTCAACCAATCAATGTATCAACAAAAACAAATAACCGCTATGTCAAAGAATATCACTTCCACTACAAGTGAGGGTCAAAATAGAAGCGATCATGGGAGTAGAAATGTATCAAGTTATTTCCAAGAACCCTATAAAAATCCAAATCGACAGAAGATCGAATTAGGATGGGCAGAGTCCTTTACAATTCGATAGTTTTGCTCAGCGCATAGAAGATCCTATCGTCTCAGGTCCTCAACAATTACTAACTCAAGAATGAAGAAGCATGATGCAATAATTACAAGCTAGAGCAAGAGATAAGTCTTCCATAAAGTATGCTTTGAGAACAAAGCATTTTTAAGGGGAAGACAATGTTATGAATATAAATATACACATAAATAGATATTCATAACATAATAATTAATTAATAAATAATAATTATTAATAACGAAAGGACATGTCTCAAAGGACATGACTATTGGTTAAGGACACCCCTGCGTGGGTATATAAATGAGCCCTCATTCTCAATTGTATCTTATTTTATCTTATCTATTCATATTTTATACATTATTCCTACATGGATTATTATGTTATATTCCAAGTATTTTGAATAATTCTTGTGTGAGCAAACTTTGTTCGTCTCAATATTTTGTTACATTTATACTCGCAGTAAATTTCTGTTACAGTTTCTGAGTATACTGTGTTTTGATAAGGGAAATGACTGAGCTTCTTGTTGCTTTGGTAGTTTATAAATGAATATCATAAATCTGTGGCATGGTCGAGGAATAAGTTAGTTATATCTTTAGCAGTGTTCAGATGTCGAGTTTTATCACTGAAAACTGTAGTATCACCAAACCACCTTTTGGCCATTTTCAGCCCAACAGCAAGCCTGTAAAGGCACATGGATCGATTCAAGGAAAACCAAATTACTTTAAATATATAAATAATTGCATACGTAAATATCATATCATTTTACTTCTTTGACATGGGTTCTAGTACGTGTGTAAGGTTATATTAAAAAATACATTACAGAAGACTTCTAATTCACACATTGATAGCAGAAACTATTGAAATACCCAATTTTTTGATTCACAAGATGACATTATCACTGTATCAACCATATCCTATAATAGAACCCTTTGAGCTGCCCAAGTGTGACAAGCCTTTTAGAAATCATCATTAAACAACTTCCATTAATATATGCTCTGATGCTCCTAGGCCTGCCAAAGCAGACAACTGATTTTTGAAAACTCAATAATGAACCTCTAAAACCATATTTTATAACTTCTTAGTCATCATAAAGATTGCAACACGGCGACTTCTGTACTCTGGGTGCCAAATCCTTTGCTCAATGTACCCAACAATGAAGCTTTTCAATGCACATTCCAAAAAGTACTCAAGTACAACATCTGCCACAACATAAAATCAAGATTTTAAAATAAGTCAAACTATGCTAGAGCAAGTTTACAAAATGTAGGAAATCAATTATACAATAATAGAAAGTATCATTAAGTAAAGAAGCCCGAGCTATTCAGTAGATTCATTAACTTCTGTTTATATGATGTGAAACTAGTGCATAAGTAGAACATCCAATTTTGCAGTTGAACCTACTTAATTTAATTCCCCACAAGGATACTTAAGTTTGGGGTTAAATGAATAGTGTGCAGTTTCAATTAAGTCTAGCATTACAAAAACATTGCCCATGAATCTCATCATCATAAACGTCTTAAAATGTAATTTGGCACGACTTTCGACTTTAGACTTTAGTATCAGACGTTACTAGGAGAGGTCTATTCTCAAGGACAATTTGAGGGTCAAGGAATATTATAAAGTTTAGGTTAATTGTAGTGTTATATAAGCAAACCCGTGAATCACATCATAAATGTAGTCTCATCTTTTAATGAAAGTTCCAGTTGTGGCATCGCTTGGTTGTCATACATGTTGAATTTACATGCAGCAGCGAGAGCCATTCTCCTGGAGGATGGCTAAGACCCTAGACTAGATCTAGGGCACCCAGTGCACTCCTGGGATATGTGGTCTGAGACATATATTG
>JZKD02S1664217.1:96665-106667 GCA_000966675.3 Picea glauca
TCTTATTCTGCCTATTACAATTGTCCGATGACCAATCCGCAAAAGGGGATTTGGTCCTAATACAATTACCGACATGATTAATCCACAATGGGGATTAATCTTAATAATAAAATAAAAATAAGAATAAGAATACTCTTCACAGTTACATTATTTCAACAGTTTAGTGGTTGATGTGTTGTATGTTAGCTTGCTCGTACTAGCTATGGATGAATGTAGATACGACGTGCAGTAAATGTGCATTGCTCTAACCCTCCTCGAGCCTGCCACCCTAGTCATTTCGCATTTGCTCTTGTTGGTTGTTGTTGCTCTGTTTTGTTCGGCCGTGGAAGAGGTATACAAGCTTGGTTGTTTCTCCTTAGCAATTTTTACACAGGTATGGGTTTCTTGCTACTCCATCCATGAATATTTAGCTCTGCTCTTTAATTAAGTCAACAATTGGCTCTTGATTTTGCTCGTTGTCTATGCATTTCCAAAGTTTATAATATATGGAGTTTTTCACTCTGTATGGATTGGTGGTTAAGTGTTGGTCTCTGTGGTGTTGTATTCGAACCATGCGCATTGAAAAGTTGTGTGGATGTTCTTACTGTATATAGTATTCATGCTTTACTTGTGGGAAAGAATACAATTGGGGACTCTCGGGCCTGCCTTGCCTCTAGTTTCTTGTTTTGGGTTTCTTCCCTAAGCGTATCACTGGTCTTTACCTGTGGGTTATACGAACACTCTGCCGGTCATTTACGTTATTAGTCTTTGTGCCCATTGTGCCCGCGTCCTTGTAACAGCTCTGTGAATGTAAATGTGAAGTTTTGTAGAAGTATTAAGTTGCTCGTGCTCATTTTGGCTAAACCCTCAATTTGGTCAGCTCGTCCCCCTCACTGCATTACTCTTCATTGTTATGTATTGAACCCTGTGTATTGGAAATTATTGTGGAGATGGCCAACCCAAAATTTGATAGGGGCATTGTCCGTGCTTACTTTTGGTCATGGGTTTAGTTGATTATTTGTTGTGCAAAAATGGAAAGAATGTTAAGCCCACTCATGTGTCTGGTAATACAGTCTGTCCTGTGGAGATATTGGGGCAATGACAGCATTGCAAAATCATTGTTAGGGATACGAACTACTGTGTGTTCAATTTTGTATGAAAGGAATACCTTTGTGGATGAATTATCTATGTGTTGAATGAGTATTGTGAACCAGAATGAAAAGAATTTTAGGAGCGTTGTTATTTGAAGTTTCAATTTTGAATTATGTTATACACAGGGATCCCTTTCGGGGCCACTTCATGGGACCCTATGGCGATTTAAAATGTATTGGTGGTTATATCATGGACCACGGTCTCTCCTTTCCTCGACTGTTGGTTGTGGTTACTGTGATTATTATGGTGTTGTGCCTCCTCCACTCTGTTGTGTGCAAGTTGTGTTATTATTGTTGAATCTTTATTGGGCAATAAATTATGAATTGGTTGTTGTGCAAAGAAATTCTAAGGCAAATGAGCACCCTTGAAAAGAAACACCAGTTTTGGGTTGTTTTTGTGGGAAACAGGGTGTTGTTCAGTTTTGAAACAGTAAGAGGTTTTGAATTTTAATTCACGTTGAAGGTAGCATTGTTTGATATAATAGAACAGTATCCATGGGAGTCCTTTCCATTATACCATTTTACGCAAAATACACTCCCCTCATTATCCCAATTGCATTTTTCACTCCTTGTTTTGTTGTACTCATTTTTAAGGAAAAGTCAGTGTGAAAATGAAAGAAATGAAATGGCAGTGATTGATGATTGGTATCCTGAGATATGTTAGATACACAATGGATTGTTTTGTTGATTGCTTGAACAGTATCCGTAAATCTCTCCCCCTCCATGATATCATTTTACACTAAATACAAGCCCTCCATACTCCCAATGACCCTATCAATTCCCTGTTCGTGTGGCAATTAATAAATGGCATTTTTATGGATGGATTGCATGCGTCATGTAGTGAATAATAGAGCCAACTCTTAATTTATTTAAGTAGAGTTTCATGCATGGGTTATTAAGAACTTTTCATGACTGGTTAACCGTTAAATATTGCTACAGGATGAGTTGGGTATGCCAAGGTTATGATACATGACCAAGATCTGCTATGTTCCTTTGGGCAAGGGCATGTAACACGACAATATATGTGCAGAACAGGAGTCTTCACAGAATATTGAGGGACAAGACTCCTGAGGAAGCATTCACGGAAGTGAAGCCATAGATAGGAGATTTCAGGATCTTTGGTTGTCTGGTACACATCCATGTGCATGTGGAGAAGAGGACGAAGATGGAGCCTTCAAGACAAAAGTGTGTACTTGTGGGGTATAGCGAGACTTCAAAGGCATACAGGATCTTCATTCCAGCGCAAAGGAAGACAATTGTGAGTCGAGATGTGAAGTTCGAGGAGAACTTAGCATCTAGGAAGTCTCATGAGCCACTCATGGTGACATAGGATGAGGAGCAGGAGGCTCCGAAGGTTGAACAACATTCAACAGCTTTCAGTTCAGGGAGCCAACCTTTAGGTGATGCGGAGTTGTCAATAGCTCCTCCCACTTCTCTCAAGAGACCTCGATGGCTTACACAGACATTGAAAATGCTCAAGAGCATGTTGAGGCTCCTAAGAGCACATTCAGGGAGAGCAAGCCTTGAAGAAAGTTTCCCAACTATTTGGCGCTTATGAGTAGCATCATTGATGTTGAGCTTTCCAGTTTTGAGGAAGCAACAGATCAGTAGGTTTGGCGGGATGCCAAGGTGGGGGAGTACAACTCCATCATGAAGAATGATGTGTGGGATATAGTGTCGAGACCGGAGGGGAATTCAATGGTGAGTTCTAAGTGGCTCTTCAAAATTAAGCATGATGTAGATGGCAACATTGAGAAGTTCAAGGCGAGTTTTGTGGTGAGGGGGTTCTCCCAGAAAGAGGGAGTGGATTACAAGGAGACATTTGCTCCAGTCGCCAGATATGCTTCCATTCGAGCTATTATATCCATTGCCTCAGTTATGAGGTGGAAGATTCACTAGATGGATGTAAAGACAGCATTCCCCAACAGGATCATTGAGGAGGAAGTATACATAAAGCAACCTCAATGCATTGAGGTACATGGGAGGGACTCTCATGTGTGCAGGCTTAAGAAAGCCTCGTACGAACTCAAGCGGGCACCTAGGGCGTGGTATCCCAGGATTGACAAATACTTGTAGAGCATGGGCTTCACCAAGAGTGAGACGAATCCTAAATTGTACTTCATACTTGTTGGGACTAATCCACTCATCTTGGCATTTTACGTAGATGATTTGTTTCTCACAGGTGTAGAGGAGCTTATAGCATGATGCAAAGCAGATTTTGCTACAGAGTTCGAGATGAAGGACATTGGCTTGATGCTTACTTCTTGGGGTTAGAGGCATGGCAGAGATCGAGAGAAATCTTCCTTGGTCAAGGGAAGTACACAGTGGAGATCCTGAGGAGATTTGGGATGGAGGATTGTAGACCGATGGCTACACCTATGATTACCAACCTGAAGAAGGTTGTGACTTCATATTCAGAGTTGGTGGATCCCAAGTTGTACAGACAGCTAATAGGATCCTTGATGTATTTGGTCAACACCAGGCCAGATATATATTTTGCCGTGAACACCTTGAGCCAGTTCATGGTAGAGCCGAGGAAGGAGCATCGGGTAGCAACGAAGCATGTGCTCAGGTACTTGAGAGAAGGTTTGAGGTATCTTGGAGGTGATAGAGTGAGGCTACAGGGATATACATACTCAAATTGGGTAGGGAGTGAGGCAGATAGGAAGAGCACCTCAGGGTGTTGCTTCAACTTGGGATCAGCAATGATAACATGGTTTAGCGGGAAGCAGACTTTCGTAGCACTCAGTTCAGCAGAGAGTATATGGCAGCGAGTATGGCAATTTGTGAAGCCATTTGGCTTCGCAAATTGCTTACAAGATTATTAGATCAGGAGTTCGATCCTACAGTGATATACTGTGATAATCAGAGTTGTATCAAACTCTTTGAGAATCTAGTATTCCATGACAGGTCCAAACATATTGAGACCAAGTATCACTTCATCCTAGACAGGATTCAGAAGGGAGCAATCAAGCTTTAGTATATCTCTACAGATAAGGAAGTTGTAAATATTTTGACCAAACCCTTGGTAAAGGGAAGTTGTAAATATTTTGACCAAACCCTTGGTAAAGGGAAGTTTGTATTCTTCAGGGACAAACTTTTGGAATGGTGCAAAATACATTCCTTGCTAAGAGGGAGTGTTGATGATTTTAGCTCGAACAAGTAATTCCACACAGGTCTAGTGTCGAACATGTGGAAGTTGTCCAAAGGACCTTTCATAAACTTTAGAAATTCACTTTAATTAAAGGAATTATTAAAGTGAATGAATTTTTAATCATTGAGTTAGGAAAAGTTTAATAAAATGTAATTTAATTACATTGGTGATTTTGAATTAATCTCAATCGTTGATCTCAAGTGAGGTGAGATCTAATCGCAACCGTCAATCACTTAGGAGATTACGATTAGGGATTCAACTCAATGCTATAAAAGGAAGCCAAGGTGAAGGGAGAAGACACACGACAACATTATTCCTAAGACATTGGAGTTCTCTTGACAGCTTGGGAGACGTCCTTCATGATGGCCACATGGAGCAGTTCGCTTACTTGGAGAATGGCCTACTTAGAAGGAGGAGAGTTGTGCATTTTGTAGGAGTAAACACCATGGGGTAGCTTGGATTCCTATATGGAGGCTTGGAGTTATGGCTCGAGGACACCTAGGTTGCAATAGTGTTCATGCAAGGGGAGTGGACCCAGTAGAGTACATGGCTTAGGAGGAGCAATGGAGTCTGTGTGGACTTGTGACGAAGGGGTGTGGACACACCTTGTGTAGCTAGATCATCTTGGAGACTTTATTGTGTACAACATCACCTTGGAGCATAACATGTGTACCCTTGGAGTGGAGTGCTTCACTTGTGTATGCCTACAAGTGTTTGTTGTAGGTTGCTCGTAAGGGCCTGGGCCCTGTTACCCCTTAGTTTCACTTCAAAGTACCTCATTTTCTTCGCCATATATGTTCCAACAGATCAGAAAATCTCATGCCTATCTTGAGATGATGTTAGAACTTAGAACCCAAAGTTTCGTGATCCGTTGTGCCATCATGATGACTTGTATTATGTATCATGATTGGCCAAAATTGTGATCATTGTATCTTATGTATTGTACTAGACCATGCTTAGTGATCTATGTAAAGTGTTTTTTTATTTAGGTGGTTGCTCTAGGACCTTTGTGGTTTTTCATGTCCCATCTTCTTAGTTCCCATTTCAAGATAGTCCCTACCCTTGTGGCTCATACTAACCATCTCATGGAGATCGTTTATGGCCAAGGTGGGTGTGTGGGGGTCTTGGAGTGGATCTATTAAGACACGTGACTTAGGGAACCCCTAGGTTTTTTCACTTTACCCTTATGTAAAAGTGTTTCTCATGTATTGTAAAGGTTATCATGCCTAGAGAGCACACTTATTTCATGCCTAAGCATGGATCTCCCTTTTGTATTAGTCACACTTTGGCCTAGGTGATCATACCCCTAGTGCTTTGGGACTCATGACATGTATTCATCATTTGAGGTCACTCTACATATTTCCATGCAGAGACACAGCTCTCGAGGCATCTTCACAACCCCCTAGGCAGCTTCACAACACCCTAGGCATGTGTCACGACACCCTAGGCCCTTGAGGGCTCTTCTTCATCAATTGGACCATTCATGCCATGCCACGTCATAGTTCATGGGGCACTCAACCACATCACCATATTTGGAGGCACATGTCACCTTTGGGGAGGTCGTACACCTGGTAATTTGAATTACGTGGCCATTTGAGCATGTATTTGGCATGTGTGGACCTTCTTTGACCCCCTAGGCTTGTGGAGGTGGTTAGCATGATTTGGGGACGAGGTTACATGTTAGAGACTTCATTCATGACCATTGGAGCTACTTTTGCATCACACAAGCACAAGGACTACAAGACAAGTACATTAAGAAGATACAAATGATTTAGTGACTAAGTCGTTGTTATCAATGTTGCAAAAATCATGTCAGTGAATATATTGTCGAGGGTCTAGAAAGAAACTTATCAACAATATCAAGAAAAATATCAAAAAGTATCGGCAAACTTGAAAAAATATAGAAGCATTCATATTTTTCAATTTTTTATACATCTAAAGCAATCCCCTCCCTCTGGCCCTTTTATGGGAAAATGTAACAGCGAATAACCCCTTTGTTCTCAATCCCTTGCTTTCCCTCTTCAAACTGAGCAAAAAAGTTCAAAAATCTGTTGACTCAACTAACATTTTCCAATTTCTCGGCGATATTTTGCCAATATATCAAGATATATTCAAAATTTGAAAAAAACGTGATTTTGTCTGACAACAATATCTCAAGCTTTCAAGCTGAGAGAATCGCAATATATTGCGATGTTGGCGACATATGTCGATATTTGCAACATTGGTTGTTATACAAAGACACTCCTACCTTTATATAAGATAGGTGAAGGAGGCCAACAATAGAAAGTGGACTAAGTCCACAACAACCTACTCTATGTCACTAGACTAGATCCATAGGTGGAGCACTGCTCTACCAAGAGAGTACACATGTCACTAGGTGGTTGGGCACCACCTCACAAGTGGAGTGCTCTCCAAGCTAAGCATCCACATGTCTAATGTTGCTCCTCTCAATGTTGCACACTCTCCCAGACAGGCTCCCAAGCTCAATGCTCCTCCACATGTGTAATTAAGTCCACAACCAAACTCCAATGGAGTGCCCTCCAAGCAAAACTCCCTCAAGGTGAGCATTCTATGTCCACCTATGTGCATGTGGTCTTGATGCTCCTAAGGCCAAGCACCTAGCACTCCTCCACAAAATAGCTCTAGATCCTATGCCAAGGCCCCGTCCTCCTCAACACGTGTGTTTCGTAGAAGATGTAAATGCCACATAAGATAACTACCTCCATTGAAGTGTGCCTTCTCTAGCACATATCTCTTGGACAATCATCTAGCTATAATAAGTTCTTCAAATGTCAATCAACCAAAACAGTCTAAGATACAACAAGGGGCTAGGGTTTCAGCATGCAACCCAAGGCCCACATCACATGAAGAGCACCCCAAGCATGGTGTAAACACTTTGAGAGGAACACAAAACATAACAATGGCCATCATGCCATAATTAAGCAAATCAAAGAGAATGCATTTGGACTGGATTTGCCATAATGCAAGGGAATTCATCCTATGTTCAATACAAATTACCTAAATCTCTATGAGCCTTTGTTACATGTAGGGGAGGAAGTTGTTGTTAAGGTTTAATCTATTATTAGGTTTCTTTTCAATTTACTAAATAACCATAGCATAGATAGGATCACTAAGAGAAACACAATCACAAGAGTACACAAGCATTTATCCTGGGAAACACTTAAGGGGAAGAAA
Organism: Picea glauca; assembly: GCA_000966675.3. Lineage (NCBI taxonomy): Eukaryota > Viridiplantae > Streptophyta > Pinopsida > Pinales > Pinaceae > Picea > Picea glauca. The sequence goes on from JZKD02S1664217.1 coordinate 104,145, forward strand.
ACCCATAAAAACTTCTTTAATATAGATTCAATAACCAATTACAGAACTGTTATTGCGCAGTTTGTAGCTAGGTTAAATGGCTATGAAATAGAAGGCCAAACTGGCGTAACAGGAACCTATCCCACCCAATGTCACCACGATGGGGAGGTTCTTTCTCTTTAGGGAGGTTAGGCCCAGGGGAGACGTCCCCGGTAACCTGGAGTTTTGAAGAGGCAAAAGTTTAAAAGTCAAAAGTAAAGTTCCCCCTTCACAGGTCACCACTAAAAACAGATAGTCCCGGCTAAACAGCGAATAATGAAGTGAAGGCCCAAAGAAGAACACCTGCCCGGAACAAAGCAACAACAAACGAATATATGCAAGCTATGATTCAATGGGTTAGTACTTCATAAGACTATCTGATATAAGCAATTATGGCAATAAATACTGACGAAGTCAATGTTTATCAATATAGCAGTGAAAATAATATCACTTCCTCAATAAATACTGAAATGGCCTGGCATTCAATGTAACAAATCAACACATCATCAATTAAGCCTAAATCATCATTCAATTGCTCTTTAAAACAAGACGTTGTTGCATAAAGATGAAATATTATAGGTGTGACGTCAGCAACTTAGGGTTAGTAGTTAGTTAGGGTTTCAATTTAGAAAATAGTTTGAGAGTTTGTTTGATCACTTTCACTTCAACGCTGGAGGTCTAAGATCAGTGCCTTCGGGCTTATGGAGTCAATTTAATAGAGGACGCAAGGGTTGAAGGAGGATGGCAAAGGACTAGAGGGAAGAGTTCTGAAGTGCTGCTATGGCAGGGCTTCAGAATCAAAACCCTAGGGGAGAGAGGCTCACTCCGATGTTGCTAAAGCAAGGCCTCATGCTCTCTCCTCCTTCCTTAGGTTAACTTGGCAAAAACGACCAGCATGAAACGTAAATCAAGACAAGAGAGTGCAGTGAGGGAGAGTGTTGCTACAGCAAGGCTTTATCACTAAACCCTAGAAGAAGGACGGCCCTAGGTGTAGATAACCTAGGCCTGGGACGTCTCCTCCTTCTTGACTTCTGAAAGTATGGCTAGCTCAAGGAGAAGAAGCAATAAGAGTGTAGCTACGGCTAGGCTTTTTCTTCCTTCTTCAATGGCTGAAAATTTCTCTTTTAGGGGGACATGAAACAAGGCCTACTTGTGTGCTTGTCAACTAGGGTTTTTGATCAGCAAATTATAAACATATGAAAGAATATAAGACTACAACCATTCAATCAAAAAAATTTGCAGAAAAAACACTTACATATCACCATGAAATAGCATGCAAACCCTAGTTGTAAACCTTCCTTCAAGAGAAATGCCAAAAATGCCAAGAAATGCCTTCCTTCAACAAGTGCGCCTCACTAAACCAGCAAGAATACCCAAGTAGGGCGCTAAAATCAGACCTCATTAATGAGTGAGTGATGTGTTATGTCAAAATGAGGCTAAAACTCCTCAATATATACTGTATCAATGACCTTAATTAACTTTTATGTCATAAAAAAGGCCGACAAGGCCATAATACTGTTTTTTACATTAAATTGTCAAATTAAAACCCTGACTGAGCTAATAAAAAGGTAAAAGCCCCTTCAAGGGAGGCGCTAGCCCCTTTTAGGGCAGATGAGACATCCAGGAGCAAAACGTTAGCCCCCCAGGGGCCTCTCCAACATGCCACACGTGCCACTGCTGCCCAGTCTGCCCCATGAATGTCCATGAAGCTGGATGACGTCATGGTGAGGATGGGGGCGTCCTGAGCCTTCCAAGGCCAACGTTCCACTGAAAAGGGGTCATTCCCCCTAGGTCGGGCTCCGCCAAAGTGCCTCTGATGGAACGTCCTCTTCTTCTCCGATGCAAGACCCTAATCAACCATTGTCCTGTCTCTGCCCCCCTGATGGGGTCTCAGCATCCATCTAGTGGTCTCTTCAACCCCATGGAGGTCCGAACTGATCATCTCCCCATGTGTACCGGTCCAAATCGTACCTGTCCGTCAGGCATGGTCCTGCACATCAGAAGCTACGCCCTCCATGGGCTCATCAGTCACCGGGATCATAACAATGTTAATCACGTTTCATCATCAATATTATCAAACATATGCATAAGACCCTAATACATCGGTCAATAGCTCAAAGACATTACAAAACCTACAATACAAGATTGGAGAAAAAGACAAGACGTCCTATTGGGCTAGTATCCACAAGAAAGGGGAAGTTTCCAGGAAGGTTTCATCCAAGCCATGTAAGTGAGGTGATGTGGCTAGGGGATGTCCAGACATGTGGGTGAAGTGAGAGCCAGGGATGCATGATGTTATCTGTGGGTGACTTTGTAGAAGGTGAGTTGTCCCTGTCATGGATGCAATTTTTCCAAGCCCGTTCTTGCCTTTATTCTTTTCTTTTAATTGTTTTTTCTTCTTCTTTTTCTTTTTATTCAAGGGCTAACCAGAGGACACTGCCTTGGCATGGTGACCAGAGCTGACAGTGTTAACCAGAGCTGACAGTGTTACCCACAAGTACTTTC
>JZKD02S1664228.1:0-19316 GCA_000966675.3 Picea glauca
CAATGGGTAAAGTGGTTTCCCTTAGCGGAATGGTGGTGCAACACATCCTTCCATACTTCATAAAAAATGCCCCCATTTATATCACTTTATGGATATCATACTCCATCCATCACATCAACCTTGAAAGGGACTACAAAGGTTCAAGCAGTGGGGGAGCACATAGGGCACCGATAAGAGGTCCAAAAACTATTGAAGGACAACTTGGTTATGGCATAAAATAGGATGAAACAACAAGCATATCAACATCTCAGTGAAAAATAATTTGAAGTGGTGGATTGGGTAGTTTTGAGGCTACAACCATATAAACAGAAGTCCCTCAAGAAAAAAAATAAGGAAAATAAATTAGCATGTAAACATTATGGCCTCTATAAGGTTTTGAAAAGGATTGAAAGTGTGGTTTATAAATTGGAGTTCCCTCCATTTTTACGTGTACACATATTCTTCCATGTTTCTTTCTTAAAGGAGGTGATCGAAAACAAGATACGAGTCCAAACTATTTTACTAGATATTAATGAAGAAGGGAAAATGTAATATCCCGATTTTAAGTCCCCATATTAATAATGTTTTTATTTTTTTATTATGAAAGTTCGGAGTGCCTAAAAGATTAAAATAGGTCGGAGTGCCTAGCAAATATAATGATTTGATCATTATTAAAAATAAAATACATCACTGGCTTCTAGACGGACAAGGACAAGAGTTATATGGGGCTATGATTCCACAAGAGAGGGGGATTAAGGGGCTAAGTATTTTTGTTATTTTTTATTTACCCATCTTGGTTTTAATTGAGAAAACAGGTTACAAGAGCTTCTTGGGGGGAAGACCATGTGGTTCTTGATTGCAAGTAATTATAAAAACACCTCTTGTGGGTTGTTTGCGGGTTCATTTTTCATTTTGATCTTCATTCATTAATGCTCATTCATTATTCCTCATTCATTATTTATCTTGGATTGGGAAGGAAAAACAAATTGTTGGGAAAGGAGCCATTGTTGGTTGGTTGTAGTATTTAATGGTGTATTACAACCATGAATTGGTTCCTATATTCCTAATATGCATTGGCATGTGTCAAACCTTTATCACAACTGAAAATCCTAAGAGTCCCAACATGGAAACTATTGACCAGATGCACTGGAGCCCTAGAGGAGTATTTTGATTGTTAGGAGGAGTATTTTTCTTATAGACAGGTCTAAAATGTTTTATGTAAGAAGGTATTAATTCCCCTAATATTATATTTAAATTTACAATAGCATTGAAAATTTCTTAATATTTCATTGCAAACTGTCCATTCCACAACTTCTTTGTCCTTGTTCTGTACAATAGGTTTGGTCAGAGTAGCTTGTTTCTTAGTTGTAGAAATTAATTTATTTTCTTCCAACACTGACTTACTTGTAATTCTTAACATATCCTTTTCTACATTCAAAGCTTCTTCAAAATTTCATGTAAGTATAACCTTACTATCTCTTTTTGAAAACATTGCAATAGATGGTGGAAGTGCGGAAGTATAAAACTCAATTGCTACACTTACTGATGGTTTATAATCATCAAGAATTTTGTTTATTAATTCAAGAAATATCTGATTAAAATATTTAATCTTTTCTTTATAATTCATTTTAATAGTAGAGAGTTCTAACACTAGTGTAGCAGGGGTCGTATCTTCTCCAAACTTTTAGAGAAAAATAGTTTAAAAATCTAACCAATTAGTTATTGATCCCTGTGGGAGAGAAAAATATCGAGTAGAAGCCTTACCTTAAAAAGTATAAGGAATAAATTGACAAACCACATCTTCATGTTCAACATCCATGAGATTTACAACAAGCATAAATTTATTGATATGATCATCCGATGATTCCTTATTATCTGGGTCAAATTTTGGGAGATTGTTTTTGGGATACTTAGGAAGAGAATTCACATCTCCTAGGACATATACAACTCCCTGTGTCAATCAAGGTATTTTCAGGTTTTGGATGTTAGCCATATTTCTCTATGGGGAGACTCTAGGACTATTCTAAGCATATTCTTGTGAAGGTTTATGAGGAGTGTGTGAAGTAATATCTAGAGGATTTGGTGGTTTTCTGACACCACTTTCTATGTTAATTCCCTCAATAACAAGATCCTCTACTAAATGTTTTAAGATTCATGTGGTGCGAAACTTGAGAGAATTCTTCCAATTTTTCCATAGTATAAGTCATGTTGTGATCGACATTTGAAATCCAAACTAGGACTCATATTCAGGGCAATAAGTCAAAGATAAGGGCTACAGATTTTCATAATAAATACTTACAATGTTGGAAATGTTAGGGTTACGAATGTCAACACAATTAAACCTTATAAACCATAGAAATAGAAACACAAAAATCTAAAATGAAAAAAACGTAAAGTATTATTAAATCCCTAATATCATAGTTTTTAATTATAAGTAATAAACTAAATAATATAATACATTGTAGATGTATAAACTAAATAATAATATAATATGTATAATAGAAACTATAATATGCAAATTTTAAATTAACACAATACAATAACATAAAATAATTGTTATAATAGTATTACTATATAGTGCTTATAATTAGTAAAAGTAATCATATATGTATTACTATTAGTAAAACCCTAAAATAATTAATATTAATTATAAGTAAGCATTAAACTAAAAAATAGCACTGCAGTGGCGATGTCCCCGAAAAAGATTTATTATGGGAAATGTCATAGAAGGGATACAATTGCATGATATGTGCAGGATCTCCGACAAAGGTTAATCATTATTGATACAAATAATCTAAGCCAACTATACGTTCTCTTGGTTCCCGAATTAGGATGGTCATCTGCCCTTAAATCCTGGGATATACGTGCTGCATGGAATAATACACTGCACACTGCTTCCAAGTCACACTAAGGCCACACCGAAGAGCCATTAGGAAATAGCTCTAGCTAGTTGGGATTGTTGAGGTCACGATATAGAGAAAATGGTTAGAAGGTTGGCTAGGTTTTAAAGTGTAGGTAATAATTCTTTCTGCACAAGCATAAATTCAACGAATAATTCAATAATATATTAGGGCAAGCATTGATAAATCCAACAAATAATTTGATAATATAATATATAGTATAACAAGCATTTATATTAATTCTCTTGCATGTCATGTGCACCTATTCATAAATCTTCCTTAATCCAAACCCAATGGTATTATCCTATTTATCCCATTATGCCCACAAACTACCCTCATAATTGGCTAAATCAAATCACAAGAGCTTTGTAGTAAAAATTCTAGATTCACAAATAGTATTAATTATTCTATTACACATAGTATTAATTATTCTATTACAATGTTTACAAAGTATACAAGGTTTACTCTATCGTAGTAACATCGACGTAAAATGAAAAACTACGAGGAGTAAGAGATAATCCATGTGGAAACCCATAACTAGAATCAAAATTATTTGATTTGGTTTGTTAGGATTTGGTGACAACTAATTTTTCTAATGATGAATTTGGATTCTATTATTCTGTATTGGTTATAACCAAATAGACCAAGTTAGAATATGGATAGGGATTGCATTTAATAATACGTTTCTTGTAAATGTATATAAATACATGTAGGCCTGTAGAGGCAAAGAGAAACATAGAGTGAGAACTTGCTAGTCTGTTGTAATCTCCATAATATGAATAATAAGACAACCAATGCCTATGCTTGGTGGACTTAGCCCAACGTTTGAGTGAACCACGTGAAATCCCTATGCTTCTTATCTATGTGAATGTTAATTATCATATGTGAATTTTGTTTTCCGTATTTTCAATTCTAACAAGTGGTATCAGAACTGGTTGGAGGAGCGTCAAATTCTTGAAAAGGCCATATGAGTGAAATCTGTGTGAGGTGCATCAATCTCCACATCACCCCAAGTCCCTCCTCAGAAAAAGTATGACGTCATACTAATCAAACTTTACGTAAATTTAGTTGTATCGAGAGATGCGACGACCCTTTAAACTCGCCACACTCCAACTGCATCGGGAGGTGCGACGACTTATATTCGCAAATACGTGAACATTCACATGCTTAGATAATATTCGCATAGTTTAAGGCATGGTGCGACCCTTTTTTGAAAGTTATGCTTGATAGTTTATAATATTATATTTTATAATAAAAAGTGGAGGAGTGTATGCATTAAAGGGTTTATGGTATAACGTGGTGTATAACATGGTGTTTTTAATTAAGCACCAGATTTTCCTTTTTTAAAGGATCGCATAAGAGTGGAGGAATTAAAATGTAAAGGTGGATGTTTTAAAAGTGATTTTTTTTTTTTTTATAAAAGATTTTTATTAAACTTTTTTTATATATTATTAAAAGGTTTTTTAATTAATTTTTTTATCAATCATTATTTTTCCACATTATTTTTAAGGGTTTTGGTTTTTTATAAGCAATGGGTATTAGGAGATTTTTGTGTTAATGGCTAAGAAGCAGAGTTTGAAGTTTGAAGTTGAAAGGTTCAATGGTAAAAGTAAATTTGAGCTCTGGAAGCTTAAGATGCAGTATTTACTTCAGCAATAAGGGTTTGTTGACGGGCAAAATTGACTTTTCGTCAACTGGAAGAACGAGTCCAGTCCGGTCTAAGTAACCCAAGCCGTTTGGTGTAAATTGTTCTGACGGGTTTAATGGCTCTGTTAGACAATCTAAAATCCTAAAAGAATTAACTAACGCTAAAAAAATATATTAAATATATACATACTCTGATATAACTCTTGTAAATGTAGAAAAAGAAAACATAAAAATCTCACTTATGAACAACATTTACAAATTGCAAGTTTTACTAGAAACTTACGAAATCAAGATAAAAGTAACTTGTTTTTGAGAAGCAGATAAAGAAATCACATTTAAATATTTTTTTGTTTTCTTTCTATAAATCTAACAGAACTTGAATAAACTATGAAACATAGATGTACAGATGGTCAAAACCGATCTACATTTTCTGGTTCCGCTAATATATAAATGACAGAAATTGGAAACACAAAAGAGCTAACCTTATATTAGTTTGTTTGATGTGTCTGTGCCTTTGTATGAATCAAGAGCATCTAGCAGCCACATCTACGAGATAAATCTGCAATAGACTTATACTAAAACTGTTTCGAATAAACTCATAGAATGTATTGGCATCCAGGATTTTTAGAAGCAAAATAGGGAACACATGTTAGTTTTGTGATCTTATGATCATAAATAATTACAGTCAGAAAAATCTAAATGTAATACATTCACTTCATTGTTCAACTAAACATCGAAGAGAAATCATGATATTTAAATTGAAAAGATGATCACAGTGTCAATATCTGGAACAACAAATCATGAACGATATTTAAAGCAAGAATATCCTGAAACATAACATATCAATGAGTCTAAAGCTACATGACATATTAATATATCCAGATTAAATAAATCAAAACATTAATGAAACAACATTTGCAATGGATTAAAGCCGAAAGTTGTACGTTGTTCCATAAGTCTTGAAAATCATTCATTCATAATTGGTTCCAGGCCAAGGTGCCTCTCATTTACAAAATGCAGGGTTTTTAAAGAGTCTTTGGGGAATCTCATCTTCCTATCTCCCAAGATAAGATCAGATCCCATGAAATCAAAATATTACAAATATGAAGGGCCTACAACCACTCATAATCAAATTGTATCTTCAAATACTAATACTTTTTTTCTCTCATTTACAAAATGAACAAAAAAAAGATACTAATCATTTAAATTGAACATGTTCCACCTCATAAAATTAGCATCAAAATATATCATGTCCTGAAAATGAAATAGGAACAAGTTAGAAACTTTATTAACAACTAATTACTAATTTTCAATTTAAAAGAGACTTGAATTCAAACTATTTAAAAAAAAAAAAGATAAGCTATAGGTTTCTGTAGCTAGCTACAGGTTTCTGTAGCTAGCTACAGGTTTCTTTAGCTAGTCTAAAATAGTAAAAATACAAAAAGAAAATTAAAATCTAACTATTTTTATTTTTCCAACCGAATCAAATAAAAAAAGAATCCAAAAACACTTTTACCATTTCATAGATTATACAAAAGAAGCATCTGAATTTATGGAGGTGTTAAAATTAGTTTTTAGAAAACACATTACCCTCCTGTTCAATTTGTTTACCAAAGTAAAACCGAATTACCTTGTTCCTCATGCTGGTGGTTTTTTTATTCACAATTGATTTGTTAATGAACCCTGATTCGGCTCATTAATACATCTAAGACTTCCTCCAATGATTTTCTGGACATGAAATCAGACCGTGGCTTTCTCCCAATGGTTTTCGAACTACAGCAGAGAGTAGATATGTGATAGCATAGCCTTTTTGTGGATGAACACATAGTTTTTCAACAGTAGGGTTAGACATGGAAGAGCTGGAGTTTTTATTGAGATGGAGAGGCAATTCTACTGTAGTCTCATAAACATAAGAAGGGAATATATAACTTGGAACCTATTAAAACCAATAACAGGCTTGGATCTCTAAGAAAAACAAACAAAAATGCTTACCTCGGCCACAAAGAAATTCTGAGATTTTTCCCTCCAAAGAATGAGATGTATCTCTGAAAATGTATCATTTCTGAAGAATCTGCCCATGAAGAAGGTAAATGACCCCATTTTCGGAATGGGTTTTAAAGGGTTTTGGCTAATTCGTAATGGTTTTCTCATAAATTCTCCCACAAAAATGTGTCTCTGTCATGCAATTACAGGGTTTTAAAAATAGAAAACTCAGAGTCATTCGGTTGGATTTTCCTCGCAGGTGCCATAATGCAACATGGGCGACTCAAAACAGTTCTAGGTTTGGATGGTAGGAGTAGGAGAAACAAATATGAGAGAATAAAATGGAAAGAAACCAAGCAAAACCCATGCGCAATCATGGTATAAACATCAAGGTTTTTGGTCATGAAGTTTGGGCGCTCCGGGTAATGAAAACTTCACGGTACAGGGCATGAAAAAAACCCTCAAATCTTAATGAAAACTCCTTAATTCACTTTGCCAACAAACAATCAAGTACGGGATACGATACTTGTGTATTAACTCCCATGTCTATTAGCACGATCATTTAATTGACAAGGGTTTTTTTAAATATATCAAAACAGAACTCCTCATAATTTAAATACAAATGATCGAACCATTACACAAACCAAAACTCTGCTCAAATCGAAATTATCAAACCATTGAAATGATAATCGTATTCATCACAAGCAAAATGTGTCTAACCACCATTCTATAAGATTTATATTTTGATTTCATATGATGGTTTGTTGAACGATAAACCTAAGGCAAAGATCATGAAAATGACAATCCAACTTCTAAGTTTAATTCATGCTTGCAGTTGTGAATTAAACATAGAAGAATCGAAAATCAAAAGGTAGAAAATAATGAAATAGGCTTTAGCCCAGTTAGTTATAATAAACTTGTAAAAGTGTTTATAGACAGGGTGATGGCAGCCACAGAAATCAAATGCCTTTCGAACATGTTTATAAAAATAAAAACATGTGTGGCTGCCAACAATGGTGACGTACTGGGCGAAGCAGTTATCTTTGCATCACCAAAATTTCATGTTAGGACAAATCAGAATGGTTTGAAAATTAAAGAACAATCGATAGCAAGTCAAAAATCCCAATCCAACTCAAAAACATCACACAGTCTAGCGTCAGATGTCTTTCTATTCAAATGTAAACCGGTGACAAGTTTCAATTACGAGAGAAACGATATTTAAGCCAATGGCTCCGATACTGTTGACAGTGCCACTGTTGCCAACAGGAATCCATAGCCTAGGCAGGGATGTTTATTACTCCACTCTGACACCTCTACCCCATCCAAGAATTATTAATTCATGATGAAGGACATTTTATGATTAATATCAAAATTTATACCTGATAATTTTCTTTGAACCCGACATTGCTTCGTTGCCAGCAGGCCTGTTCAGTACCTCGACGAAGTTGTCTTGGCATCATGCATGAATTTACCCACTTCCAACAGACCTATTCAGTATCTCGACGGGTTTACAGACACTTCCCACAACTCTCTAAAAGTTATTTACAATTTGATATAAATTTTATGATCTTCAGGAGAGAGGGGTGATGCTGAAAATTTCAGATTCTGAAACACTTGATAATTTCCAACTTAATTGTTCGCTTCATGACCTTCATCATGATCTGAAATTAGTTTTCCAATAAGAATAACTTTTCGAGGACAAGAAGGCATACTTGAGTTTTTTTCTTTAAAAACAGGGATGGCGTAAAGATCTTTAATGATGATCGCATCTTCTCATGATTATAAAATGAAACCAGAAAGACTATTCTGAACAAGAAGTTTCTTTTTCCAATCTGAGTTTCAGCAATTTACAACATTGATACTTTGAAATGCCCTCGACTGTTTCTCTATGATGAGGTATTCTGGTTTCCTTTCATGAACTAAATGGTGACATAAACATAATTTTTCATAAACAAACCAAAAACAAGCGAAATGAAAAGAACCAAAATGAAAAACAAAAAAGAAAATTAAAAATATTTACAAGAGGGTGGATCTGAAATCATCACGCAAAATATCTCTTGAGAGACTAAAAGAAAATAGAAAAATCCTCATTAATATGAATGCAATCCTACTCTTGGCACCTTGGGTCAGGGTTGAATTTGCAGTTCATATTTACTTATCTCTTTACTTTTCATTTAAAAAATTTCATGATGATACTGCATTTTTGAAAAGCTGAGAGAAAGGGTCAAAGTGGACTTCCCTGAAAACAATCATATTATGGTTCTCTTGGTGCACCCACTTGTGTTCATGACTGCATTATTACAAAGAGAAACAGTGAGAAATAAAGCTAAAAAAAAACCTACTCTTAAACCTACTCTAACTACTGAAAAAATCAAATAATACGTAAAGTCATGCTTCCAATGTAGCCATTGGAGTAACTCCAATCCTGCAATGGAAACAAAATAAAAAATTACTAGCGAGAATGGTAGTATATCGAAAAATGACAAAAATATAGCATACTTACCTTTATCATCATCATTTAAAAACAAAGAAAGCATGATCTTACCATTCCCTTGAAACTTCTTGATGTATGAATCCTCCAACCATTCTGCAATCTTGTCGTGATATGGTTCATAATGGCATGGATGAGTGTAAGTAAGTTTGGAAAACTTGTCAAGATTATGGGGAAATGACTTAACCATCAACCAAGGCTGAAGTGCCCCATCCTTCTGAAAATTCTCCAAGTGTTCATTAATTTCTTCACATGGAGGATCTAAAATAAAAATGTCATGCTTACTTCCTAGATATTTAGGTAAAAACAAATCAAGTGCAACTTTATCTTTATTATGAAGATTTTTTCTTTACGAATATTCAAGCCATCCTAAGATCCTGTCATAAAAATTAGGATACAAACTATGACTTTGATGAAGCAAATATATCAATGGGGAACAGATCATAAGAGGATTCATGACATCAATTAGATCATTGGTTTGAACGCTTCCTTTGATGAGATTGATCGTTTCAAAATGTGAAGCATAAAAATTAAAATTCGAACTAATCAAAGAATGAATATGCAATGTAGAATATTTGATCTCGATAAGAATGAGGGCATTGTATTTTTCAAAAATGAATCGTGTAAAATCGTCTTGCAACATGTATTTATCCCATGCGAGTGATGAAAGTGAAAGAGCATCGAATCCAAATTCATAAATGTTATGTTTGGAATTAGTTTCACCAAATTTTGGCATATCGAAAAGATTTGATTGTGGTGGAAAAGAGTAAGATACCGTGGGTAAAGCATTACGTCCACCAGAATCTAAGAAGAGATCAGGATATAAAGAGTAAAATGAATGATAAATAAGCACATGAAAATAATCTCTTGATCTATGATATTTAACAATGGTATTCTCAAGACATTCCTCTTCACTTTCACTCCGTTTTGGTGATAAATTCTTCAACATAATATGATCATCTAGATTTGCCTCTTGTATGATAGATAAATCAAAACTTTCACGACAAACATCTAATATTTATTGTGGATAAGGTATGATTTGTGGATGAAGGTTTAAGGTTTCTTCTTCCAATTGCATATTTACATCTCTAATCAGCTTCATAGGAATGTTAGAATACTTAATATTATTTTCGTCACCTAAGTGTTCTTCAATAATTGAATTTAAGTACTGATTAGAGAAAGGGTTAGAAGAATATGGGCATTCACCTTGACCCAACATCAAATATTCTTCCATGATGGTCGAAGGTTGAGTATACAATGATTCAGAGGAAAAACCAATTTGATAGTCAGTAAGAACCTTTTCAATAGATTCTACCCCCCTTGCTTGTTCAATTTTTTTGGATGGATTCCTCTCATCCTGCAAACACAATTCTTCTCAAAATTGAGTGATAGGATTTGTAAATGGTTCATCATTCATGATTGAATATGACTGGATGAAAGGGAGCTCCTGGTAATGAAAACCTCGCGGTACAGGGCATGACAAAAACCCTCAGCTCTTAATGAAATCTCCTTAATTCACTCTGCCAGCAAACAATCAAGTACATGATACGATACTTGTGTATTAACTCCCATGTCTATTAGCACGATCATTGAATTGACAAGGATTTTTTAAAATATATCAAAACAAAACTCCTCATAATTTAAATACAAATGATCGAACCATTACACAAACCAAAACTCTCCTCAAATCGAAATTATCAAACCATTGAAATGATAATCGTATTCATCACAAGCAAAATGTGTCTAACCACCATTCTATAAGATTTATATTTTGATTTCATATGATGGTTTGTTGAATGATAAACCTAAGGAAAAGATAATGAAAATGACAATCCAACTTATAAGTTTAATTCATGCTTACAGTCATGAATTAAACATAGAAGAATCGAAAATCAAAAGGTAGAAAATAATGAAATAGGCTTTAGCCCAATTAGTCATAATAAACTTGTAAAAGTGTTTATAGATAGGGTGATGGCAACCACAGAAATGAAATTCCTTTCGAACATGTTTATAAAAATCAAAACATGTAACATGGTTTCAAAAAGCATTGGCATGCAAGTCAAAGAAACTAATAGCCATGACGAATGAGGAATGGGAAGATCTGGATGCAAAAGCTCTTAGTACTATTCGTTTATGTCTGGCCAATGATGTTCTGTTTAATATCGTAGGAGAGGATACAACATCAAGCTTATGGAGAAAGTTGGAAAGTCTATATATGACGAAGTCCTTGATGAGCAGAATCTACTTGAAGAGACGGTTGTACAGTTTGCAGATGAAAGAAGGTTAAAAAGTTGTTGACCATTTAAATACCTTCAATACCCTTATAGTTCAATTGACTAGTATGGAAGTTAAATTTGAATACGAAGATAAGACTATTATGCTATTGTGTTTGTTGCTTGAGTCTTGGGATAATCTATTCACCTCTATTATCTTTAGCTCAACAGATGTTTTAGATTATGAATCTGTTGTGGGAGCTTTGTTGGCTGAGGAGATGAGGAGAAAATATAGTAAAGAAACCTCAACTTCAGAGGCGATGCTGGTCAGAGGTCGAACTAAAGAGAAGGATGAGAGAAGTTTTTCTCAATCTAAGCCAAGATACAAAAAGGGTAAAGAAAAATGTTGGTACTGTGGCAAAACAAGACATCTCAAGAAAGATTGTTGGAAAAGAAAGGAATCTGAGGAAAACTCTACGAATGAAGCAAATTTGGCTGTAACAAATTCAGGTATGACTGATCAAGTTTTATCCGTTTCTAGTAATTTAGAATATCAAGAAGAATGGAAGTTAGATTCAGGTGCCTCCCATCACATGTGCTCACATAGAAATTGATTCATTTCTTACCAATCTATTGATGAGGGTGTAGTGTTTATGGGAAATGGTATTCCATGTAAAACTGTTGGGGTTGGCAGTATTAGAATCAGGATGTTTGATGGTATTGTTAAGGAATTGATGAATGTTAGATATGTACCTGAGCTTAAATAAAATTTTATTTCATTGGCAGTGTTGGATTCTTATGGATATAAGTATACAGATCAAGGTGGAGCACTCACATTGTCGAAAGGTAGTTTAGTAGTGATAAAGGAAAAAGAGGTTGATAACCTTTATAAGCTGGAAGGGAGTACTGAAGTGGCATCTAAAGTGACAGATGTATCTTCTTGTTTATGGAAGAATCATCAGGGTCATAAGAGAAAGAAAGAATTGCAGGTACTGGTAAGAGGTAAATCATTTCCAGACTTAAAATATTTGTTTCTGAATTCATGCTTGGTTTATATCTCTGCAAGTTATGGTGGTGGTATAAAGGGATGTTGTGTGTGGGATCCTACTTCTCACAAGGTCAACATTGAAAAAGATATAGTATGTATGGAACAACCAAAAGGGTTGATTCAAGATTGAAATGGTAAATTTGTTTGCATTCTAGGTAATTCATTGTATGGCCTATTGGTACCCAAGAAAATATACAAGAGGTTTGAATCCTTCACAGTGAGTCAAAATTTTTCAAAGGGTAGGAATTACTATATAGCTTATAGTACATTCACAATATTGATGTTATTTGTTGATGATATGCTCGATGCAATAAAATTAGTAAGAAAATGACTCAGGTGGATAGGACAATTCAGATGAGGGATCAAGGAGTAGCAAAACAAATTATGGGAATGGAAGTATACAATGATGGTAATGGTAAGCTGTGGTTGGAGTTCAGTATGAACATTGTAAAACTTGTTTTTATCCCTCTTTCTTTCCATTATAATTTTTCTTCAAGCATAGGTCTTGTATATAAAGAAGAAAAGGTTATGTCTCATGTAAGTTCAGTAGGATGTCTATTGTATGTGATGAAATGGTTAAGACCTGATGTTTCACATGCTAATGATGTTGTGAGATACTTGACAGATTCAAGTGTTGCAGTGAAATGAGTGCTTCAGCATTTGAGAAGCACAAATGTCACCTATAATGGCTACACTAAGATAGTCTGTGATAATTTTAATGTATATTTTATAGGTGTTTTGGATAGGAGGAGATCTATCAATAAATATGTCTCACAACACAGTTGTGGAAAACATGTTGGAGGTGGAGTGACCTCTCAAGAAATCCAAACTCGTGCAAGTCACACAGGCGAGATCATGAAACCAGTTTTATTAGAGAAGTTGTAGTGGTGCTTGGATTCTCTTGGCTTGCAGAAAAGATGATGAACAAAAGGAAGGGGCAAGGTATCAGGTTAATTGTTGTCAAGGTGGCGATTGTTGGGATTTGGTGACAACGAATTCCTCTAATAATGGATTTGGATCCTATTATTCTGTGTTGGTTACAACCAAATAGACCAAGTTAGAATATGGATAGGTATTGCATTTAATAATCAGTTTCTTGTAAATGTATATAAATACATGTAAGCCTGTAGAGGAAAAGAGAGATACAGAGTGAGAACTTGCTAGTCTGTTGTAATCTCCATAATCTGAATAATAAGACAACCGATGCCTATGCTTGGTGGATGTAGCCCAACGTTTGGGTGAACCACGTGAAATACCTGTGTTTCTTATCTATATGATTGTTAATTATCATATGTGAATTATGTTTTCTGCATTTTCAATTCTAACATGGTCGACCTGGTCGTTTGGTTGACAAATCTCATGAAAATAGGATTTGTGGAATTCGGTAACTTCGCAGCATTGGATGAAAGAATCAAAGTGGATATAGACATTGGTGGAGAAAGTGATGCCTCGAATTGTGTACTCATGCCAAGACAAAGAACAATGCCTAAGGGGCATCATGTAATCTGTCATCTTCCACATGCTCATTTTTCTACCATGCGGCCATTCAATGTACCACGCTCCATATATTTTCCATGCATTAATGCCAGCTAACATCTCAGTCCCATTCTTCTAGACTCAGGTGACTAAAGAAGTTTTTTATTGTCACTCGACACCATGAGTGATAAAGGCTGCATCATGACAGTTAGTTTATAGACATCCATCATGAAACCTCTTGGTATGGAGTCTCAATATAAGAGTCATTGAATTCCTTTTTCTTGTATAACACTCTTTCTAGAAAGTTTACAATCATATCACGTCCACCCAAGTCCTTTATTTTCAGAAAAAAAGGAAAAATCACATGGAATTGAATCTATAAGATGCATTTGGACTGGGAGCTATGCAAACATATATGATGAAAAAAAATCCAAAAACAAAACTACCACTTACATAGCCTTGCAAATTTTCAATAGTTGAATTAGCTTCTTTAAATTTGCTTACTGTGAAAAAAGAAAATACTTTAATTATCCCAGTTTTCTCATTATGAACAAACTGTGGCCAATACATTTGTTAGAAAATAGATACAAAAATTCATCAAAATTCATTTTTCAATTTTAATTATAGGAAGAGGTCTTATACATCGTTCAAAAAGGTGAACAAAACAAACCTAAAACCACATATATTTTTATGTATGTGTCCATACCGTTATGAAAATGAGAATTTCCTCTACAGATTCCACGGTTCTGAATTTTTGAAAGAGCTAAGTAAGCTATGCAATGTCACCGCACCGAGGACGATTTCCCACATGGATTTTAGTTCTTCTAAGTGGTAGCTCTTCTTCATTTTTTGGTTTTCACTCTTTATTTGTTTCTTCTTCTTTTGTTACTTATTTCTCTACACTTTATGTTTCTTCTTGAGATAATGTTGTGATTCTAAAGAACTTTTTGAAGGTGAGACCATGGGAGAGTTGGAGAGAGAAATGGGTTCGCATTGATATTTTACAAAGGAATTACTTAGAGGAGGAATAACATTGATTTTTTTATAATAATAATAATAATAATCTATTTTTAAGGTCACGGCCAAGCCGCCCAGGGATTTCACTGGTAAAGTCTACGGAGGTGTACATACCCTACCCCCCTCTGGATTTGAACTGGTGGCCTCTTAGGAGGAAACAAATGTTATTAACCATTATCCCACTCAGGGAAAATAACACACAACAGATCGTTAACAATGGTTCTATGCCTATGATTGATAATGTGAGACAAATGCCTAATCCCAGGGAAAATATCACTCATGGGACCCATAACAATTGTTATGTGCCTGTGAATTCTATAATGAAAGATGGTATGAATAAGACAACAATTTCCAGGAATTCCACCCAAGGGACAGTTCCAACAATGTTAAATAATAAGTCTCCTGGAGTTGTTTCTAGCGATGATAAGGCTTAATGCCCCAAAATCATGCCAAATTCCTCTATTGTTATACCTGATTTGGCTTCCAAAGGTGCATAATTGAAGTCCCATGGGATTGTTAATGGATTAAATATGTTAATGGATTAAATAAATTAATTAGCAGAAAAGAAGTGTGATATATTCTTTGCAATATGGGTTTCTGATGATACTGACACACTTTACCCTCTAGGTTCTTTCCCACACATAGATGAGTCACTCAACTATTTCTTCAACAAAATTCCTAATAATGGCTATGAGAGATGGATATGGCAGTGACATGACTGTAAAATATCAAGGTGAGGCCTCTATACAACACATGTTGGAATTTTTTTTATAAAATGTCTAATTTCTATGGTGGTATGACTTGTACAACATGTCTAGTTTCTATGGTGATCTGTGCATGGATATTCTATTCAAAATAGTAAATTTCTTTGTGGGTTTATTTTCTTAGACTTAATCTGTCTTTTCTTTTAATTTTTTAACTTGATACTTGTATTATTCAAAGGATGCATCCTCTCATGCTAAATCATCATTACATCAAAATAAGCTTCTCTATTTGAGTTTGTTTTTTCCAAATTGATGGATTTTGTGACAGATTCATTGAACAGAAACATGTGGGAATCCTTTGTTTGTGTTCTTTGGCATGGTGGAAAAAAAACCCTAGTCCATGAAATATCGGGAAAATCATAGATCAAAATGAAAGGGTTCTTTGCATTTTTGTATAAGGTATTCAATATTTCGATAGCCACATCTTTGTGCTTTTGCTAGGTGTTGAATAACCTATATACAATCTTTTTTTTAATGAGATTATATTTTTTTTGTAGAATTTGTGGCTCCTTTTCTAGTTCAAGAATGGGAGATCGATGAGAAAAATTGCTAGTAGGGAAAACCCCCCTTTAACTACACCAGGGTTCAAGTTGTAGACAAAGCGAATAACCATCTAAAAGCTAATCAATTATCTATACTACCCCAAATATACCAAAACTAATATAAATTAATAAAAGAGAGAAGAGATTAAGTAACTATACCTCTAATCCCATGTCTGGTGATGATCTCCTCATGCTTGGAAGTTCAACTAACTGCACGTCTCCTCCCAGGGATGACCTGCATCCAAATATAGGAAAAAAAATAACTACAAACATTCTATTCTATATGTAAGTTAAGGTGAGACGTAAAATTTCAAGTATAAATCAATAAAAGTACTCAATACCCCATCATTTGGGATGAGAAAATATGATTCTTTTATTCATAATACAAAGATTATACCTTACAATCTGAATCAACCATTGTTCCATGAACCTGGTCTGGGCTCCTCTTTACCATGCTCCAAGTGCACCTTGTATGGAATTCTTCTGTCAACCTTTTGATCAATTCTATGGAAGGGAATGAGTTAAATGGAGGAACAAGGGGTTGATGAGGGTATGTTGAGGTAATTTCTCACAAAAGGAAGCAATATCTTGGGCAAGGAGGGGAAGTGAAATGGGGCAGAGTTTCATTATTCTTATGCTTAGATTGGAAATGAGACCCGAAAACCTCCTTTTATATGCCAAAAGGATGATTATTCGGTTGGGTGATGGGCTATAGAAGGTGTATTAGTTGGGAAACCTCCAATAGCCCGTGAATTTCAATGAATTCCTTACAACTTTTTATTTTTTGCAACTTTTGCAAGCATACGCGGGTTGTAATGGTGAAACATGTGTATTTACATGAGGTGTAATGCTACAGCAAGTGTATGTACGTGGGTTGTAATGGTGCAGTGCACATACATCTTCCAAAAAATGGTTTTTTAAGAAGAGCTTCTAAATAGTGCTTTGGCAAAATATGAAAGTAATAGGGCCAAGGCCATGTATGCATGAGTAGGGAATTTTATGACTATAACAGATGCCCTCTAATGTGTGAGTTCAGAAGAGAAATTGATGGCATAAATATATTACAATATCTTCACCAATGTAAGAGATCAAGTGAGCCTAGGACCAGAGTTCGGGAGGTGCCATCTGCAAAACAACAATTGTCTCTCTGAGGCAGGCATACCCATGCTCAGGATGAACTAAATCATGGCTTCCAATCAAATACATTACAGATCCATGTCATATAAATGTATAAAGTGTAGCCACGAGAAATACATAACAGATCTACATCTCAAAATCAGTCGAATATATAAAATTAGAGTATCCATCTTCAAGAAGCTAGTAAGACCTGATGGTTGGAGATGAGGCCTTCAGAGCTCGAGCAACAACTTCAATATATTCAAAAATTATGTAGGAGTACAATAGGAGTGTTTAAATCACTACCCTGAGGTCTTCAACAACTTGTCAGAAACATACATGAGGATCTCGACGATTAGACAGAGAAATTTGTCGATTTTGAATTAGCACTTGACTGGACTCTCAAGATGGCTGACTCATGAAGTAAAGAGACAAATTGTAGAAAGGTCGACTCAGGTCGGGTGAAAATTCCCTTGGAAAAAAGCATGAAAGATTATCATACTCAGGTAGCATGAAATTGACATAAGTTCACGATGTAGGAGGCAATGAAAACTCTCCATGTGTTTGGAAGAGTAACCAAATGTAGGAGGACATAGCTCTATGTAGTGAGAACAACTTCCTAAGGTCATACTAGATCCCAATGCTTGACGAACACACTACTACATATTGAAAATATTGCGATGACTACTTGCAACGAAAGTACTATTTCATCGCAAACTTCAAGAGAAAAAGTTCAATTTTTAATTTTTTATCTAAATGCACCCCGTATTCATTGCTCTATTGATAGAAGCAAACGTTCGTCTGTTTTTTTGTCACAAGAGAGACGCTCACATGTTTTCGTCGCAAGAGCGACGATCACTATAACACTTACCGTCTTCGACAAAGTGACCTAAATATAACAAATAAACATCTCTCCATTTGATAGGTAATCCTAATTAAACAAATAAACATCTCTCCATAAATTAACAATGGTAATCTTAGTCAATAAATTTCAGAGACTTCCTTTCGAGAATATAACCATAGCGTGAAGAGCTTAAGTCTAAAATATTCCCTATTATCATTATATCAGTGGGAACATAGGCCAACACATAGGTGGCCTAAGCATGGATAGAGTCAGAATTTCAGTACTTACCTTACTCGTCTGGATGTCTGGATCTCTTGTCAGCATTCGGTCAACCCTTCTCGCCTTGTAATCCTGCGATTTCAAATCCACAACATTTCAGTTCAGAAAAAATAATTATGAATGCATTTCCAGTTCAGAATATTAGTGGAGGATAATAATGATAGTAAGAATATATATATGAAATTGTTGATAGTAAGAATAAAAACATGGCCAAATAAAAAGTCATGAAACCTGACAGCACAATTCACATTTGGAATCTCCTCCTTTTTTATGGGACCAACACTCGATGCATTTCCTGTGAGCATACTATGTAGCCAAAAAAACACATGTTTTGTATGAACATGTTTATGACAAAATACTCGACACCCAAAACCTGTCATTCATAAAATATGACAAAATATAAACCACTATTATCTATCATTGTTGGGCCCCAACAACTCCCCCTATATTTTTACAAAATTTAAAGGGCCCCTATTAGAATCCTGATAATTATAATGAGCTACAGAATCAACCTTTTCAAATAGTTCCACACCTTGTCTTGCTTTGAGACAAAATTAAGACATTCACTATAGTATGAGACATTCATTACAAGAGTATATGTCAAAAGTTAGAAACGAGCATAAAAATCTCAATTTAAACAAAAACGTTAACTTTTATCAAATGTTTACTTTCGTTTAAATTATGATTATGTGTTCATTCTTTTTCTCATTAGCAAGTTTGACTATTTTGAATAATGTGTTCAATACTTCATCAAATTTTATCTTGGTTGGTTTCTTATTTTCATAAAATCATTTGGTGATATTAATTAATTAAATTATTTTTTTTCATTTTGCATCTCAGAATAATAATAAAAAATAAAAAAGAATTATCTATGATTTGTTTGATTTTGTGAAAAACCAATGTTAATATTTTTTTCTTCTCCATTAACTTGAAGCTTCTAGAATTAAGATCATATTTGAAAGGAAAATATAAACAATGTTTGTTTAGAACTTATAGTTAGTTTAAATTCATTTTTTA